>JAYGXS010000912.1:0-17995 GCA_036362985.1 Ligula intestinalis
CATCATCATCATCATCATCATCATCATCATCATCATCATCATCATCAAGCTCAGTGATTATGGCGTTGGGCATTGAACCGGTAGTGGTCGCTTCTGCCCAACGCCCACCTATCTCTTGACGTCACAGACAAGGTCACTCAGAGCAGGACCTTGCGCGAATGTACTTTTCGGCCTGCCTTCGACCAGACGCAAACTGGCGCATGAGCCACTCACCATCCACGCCAGTGTCGACCTTCGTGCGGTTCAACCAATCACGATCAAGGCCGCGAGACTGAGCGAGGATTCAGCATCCACCCCGATGATTGACGCTAGACTCATTTCGCATTCTGCCCCCGCGCGGGGCGGACGCGCCGCCGCTGTTCTCTCACATGGCTCTGACGGTTGAAGGAACGTCAGACCGAGTCAATTTTCCTATAAATTATTCTCCAACTCATTCTGTAAACAATATATTGTTCCTGCAGCTCTGGTTTCCCAAGACTTCTCTCATCTCCGAAGGAACCGGGCCTGGAAAAGCGCAGCCGTTAGGGTCAAACCTGAGAAGCCTTAAAGCCTCTGCAATAAACCAACAGATTGTGGGTTGAGAAGTAGAAGAAGACTCGAGCACCTTACGTTTCGAGATCCGTTGCGGATTCGTCATCACAGATGTAGTTCGATAGCAGTAGCAGATTGTGCGTTCGACTCTCGGGAGACCGAAGTGGCAACTTCTGACCTAGTAGTCGTCATCGACCAGCCATAACGAAAGCCAGAGGTTCGAAACCGCAACATGTTGATCAGATTTAGAGTCCAGCTCTTTGCTCTGCCGGTTGAGATCGCGTATATTGATATTACCCGATCGCAACTAGGGATGCCCCACCACTTCTATGAATTCCATTTTTCTGATAGCCAGGTCCGAATTGGAATAATAGGAAAACTGTCGGAATTTTCTTGATAAATGTTGAGCATACAATCAGACTGCAACCTACAGTAAACACTTCAATGTCCGCCATCTCATTGCACGAAAAAGATCATTCCCGTGGAGATGCGTCCCTCGGTTTCAATTCAACGAAGAAAGGTTGCCTCAGAAACTTTGACAAAAGGCATCTGTTGACCAAACCAAAAACAGCAAACACAAGACCGGAACCAAAGACTCAGCAATGATTTCTTGAAAAACATATGGGAATTGCTCCACCAGTTACGACCTATTGCTCCCTAGCAGCCACTTGGAACCCAAGATCAGCCGCTGACGCAAGGCGCCTTTGGCCTGCGAGGCTCAAGCCAGAGTTTGCCCATCTCGAGGTCGCGCCATGACCACTAGTCTAGACATTAGCCGCGTGATTAGCTGCCGTAACGAAAAATGCGGCGGCATTCCGGCGATTCCCGACGCTGTCATCACTCCGGAATATACACCCTCGCAGCCGGACTGCAGTCATCCGAGAGTCAAAACTCTTTCCATCCATTCTCTATCCTCCTGAGCACAATGCAATATTCCTAACACTTTGACCTTCCCAAAGCTTCTCTGTCATCTCCTAAGGAACCTGTGCCTGGAAGATCGCAGTTGCCAGGGTTTTTACTCACTTAACTGCCTGCGATAACGCCACCTGGTCTTCCTGGCCTTTGTCATCGAGTCTGCATCCTTTCTATTCAGTATTTTTGAAGGATGGATGAAATTGTGCTATCTGCTGGAAGTTAGGTCGGTCAGTATATCCTGCAACCAATACGTGTTACTTACAAAACGTGAATGAGACTATAATGGCGAGGTGTGAAATGCCGGCTGTCCGCATCCCGACTGCGGCAAATGAGCAATGAATTGGCGTCATATCAGCCTTATTGGGCAGTACACCAATAGTCAAACGGGAGAGGCGTTCACTGATCAATTCCAACGTCTAACATACTCCGATTTAAAAATTTCTTTGCGGAACACAATCAGTTGATCCGACTTGCAAAGGCATTAACCCAGGATGGGCACATCCTGAGGGGTAGATCGGTGCACAAACAAATAATGTCTTTCGAATTAAACATCATATACGACGAGGTTCACCGCCATTCTAGAGGGCTTCAAACAACAGAAGCCCGCTTCGCGGACCGTAGCAGTCTCAATTTACCTGTCACGAAACCTTCGACTGTGTCCACCACGATCAACTCCTGCAGAACTTGGTCTCTCTGGACGTCCCGACTGGTCTGGTCCAACGGTTGGCGGCTTACATCCATGGCCGTCCCGATCATATCCTTTTCCGGGGCGCTCTCATGAAGCCCCGTAAACAGACCTGCAGCGTCCCTCACGGCTCTGTACTCAGCCCGACGCTCTTTAACATCTACATGCGAGAGGTCCCACTCCCCCGGGCACATGTGCAAGTGGTATCCTACGCGGACGATGTTACGTTCTTTTGCCGGCATCATGACATCGATTAGGCTGCACAGCTCCTCACGGAGTTCATGCCTGATGTCAAAAACTTCTTCACTCAGCGCGGAATGACGATCTCGGCAGCCAAGTCGTCCGTAACTGTTTTCACGCTTGATCCGGTCATCACCGTCAATGGGGCGTCCTTACCGCTCGTCCGCAAGCCCAAACTTCTTGGTGTGCGTTTTGATCCGCTTTTCACGTTCGCAGACCATGCCAGGGAGACCGCAAGCAAAGTAAGCCAGTGCACCAAGGCTCTAGCAGGCACATCCTCGGGCTGCGCGAAAGAGAATTTGTCGACTGCTTTCAAGGCGCTGGCCAAGTCGCACCTCACTTATGCGGCACAACTCTGGTCTCATACGATGAGCTCTTCCAGTCTACGCCACCTTCATTCAGCACAGAACGCTGCCCTCCGCACAATCAGGGGTTGCTATAGAATGTCTCCTATAGATCATCTTCATGCGGAGGCTTCTGTCTAACCGGTCACCCATCACATCACACTCCCAAGCCAGCAGTTCTGGTGGACTTATTCGCAACCCGGCCATCCCAATCATCACCATTGCAACGCTCCTGACCCCAGCCGCAACGTCCGGCCGTCTATTCGAGGTATCCACACGGAAGCTGTTGCCTCGTCTCTCGCGGATCTACCTGTTGATAGCTCTGCTGCCAAGACAGGCTTCCAGCGTCTCCACCAGAGTCGGGGAGAAACGAGGTTACCACACCCCCGGTCCTGTTGGGTGGCTATCCACCTCCGATTGCGGCCTCAGAACAACATTTACCAGAGGTAATCAGCTATACTCTGGCTCAACTGTGCAGTGGCTACTCAATGGTTCTCTTCCAGTATCAACATTGGCTTGACCCGTCCGCACCCGATTGCGGCGCTTCTCCGCATGACTGTCAGCATCTGTTCGCCAGCAGTTCCCGGCCAGGTACCCACCTCACTCCCGCTGACCTTTGGCTCAAGCCGGTCGAGGTCGCGGCTTTTCTCCGCCCCCAAACTACTCCCAGTTTCGATTCCGGCGGGGATTCCCGATCCAACTATGGGCTACGACACACACATGCACACGAGGTCCACCATGTGCACCACAGCAATGTGATGCAGGAGCGATGACTTGCGCGTACATTAGAGTATAGTAAGACCAGATGTGCGCTGCTTCTACAGCTCTCTCTCTCGTGCACTAGGGCCCAGAGTCACGATCAAGTTGAGAACGATATAGAGGCCACATTAACAAGGTGGCGTGGCAGAATGGCTCTCAGTTGGCCACTCCACACAAACGCCAACTGGGCTGACCGTGCGGTCTGAGTTTTCCCATCAGTTTACAAACCCACAAGCCACGGCGCCCTTTAGCACCCTTTTACATGCTTTATTGTAACTGATTATGTATAATCAATGGAATACTATGAGCCCTCCGTTTCATTCTCTATTTCCCTTCCCAGAGCCTAGCTACTTTCGGAGAGGTGTGAATACAGTGACTTAAATGGCTACTGACGTTGTCCACACGTGCAACATACACGACCTGATCCCACAGACGCTAGAATGTTACCCAAAAGAGGGTTGAGCGGCCCCGATCTCACACTTGTGATACAGCCGGAGGTCACGTCCAGGAGCCATTGCGCCAACAGAATGCAGTAGAACAGAAAATATACAAATCAAAGATGGTATCGTGGGCTCGAGCCACATAGCAAATATGGGATGTCGATCCCATATTTACTCCGGGGCTCCAAGTCCGTTGTAGGCATCTAAGTTGTGTGCTAAAGCACATAATCAGTTCTTGTCGGCCGGCGCGGTCAGGAAAATTCCTGTAAGCTTATCAAAATTGTCCCCATCAACGCCATATACAGTGGCCTGCACACCACGCTCCCGTTAAGTAGAACGTCGAGTACACCTAAAACCGGAGATCTTGTCCGTGACGAAACGGTGTTTCTGTGCGACACATGAATTTGAACAGAAGCAAATATGCATGCCCCAGGTATTTTGCTGCAACGAAGAGGATGTAACTGCCCTTGCCATTATACAGGGCAGACCGGGCGATGACTAGCTCGTGAATAACAGAGCACAAACGGGCAGCGCGGAAGCGACCGAATGTCTCAAACTGCCACGCACACTCTGGAAGGCCATGAATTCGACTTCTCGGGTACGCGGATAATCGCACGCGCCGGAGCGAGAACTGCCAGAGACCTGGATATCAGACTCCAACTCCATCAACAGCCCCGTTATTTTTCCCCCGTGGTCGTGACCAGAAACCACAGCCCAGGCACGCAGACTGCCAAGCTAAGGACGCAAGACACGATGAGATGGCATGAGCATAAACCAATTGCGAATGTTACCTCCTCCCGCACCCCCATTTAGGCGTGGCCAACGCTTGCTGCTTTTTTCACTTTCTCTGACGATGGCGTCTTGTGTGAAGCTGAAAACTCAGAACAATACAACTGTCATTAAGTTGCTTTAGCAGATTTGCTTAATTTCAGTTGACCCAAGTGTAAAAAACTCTAGGCGTTTGGCGGGATTTGAACCCGCGCATCAGAAAAAGCCTTTGCCGGAGGCTAATGCTCTACCGCTAAACTACAAATGCCCGCTTCACGCCATGAGTTTAATCACACTTGGATCGATATTACCCGCTCAACTTTTCGCTCATATGGAATGCACGAATACGGGCGTTTGTAGCTTAGCGGTAGAGCATTAGCCTCCGGCAAAGGCTCTCTCTGATGTGCGGGTTCAAATTCCGCCAAACACCTAGTTTTTCACACTTGAGTCAGCTCAAATTAAGCCAATCTGCCAAACCAACTTAATAATTAAGTCAGCCTAGTAGTCATTCTGGTGGATTCTAGATGACTGCTTAGGAAATCCTGCTTGGACAGTCAACTTGCTTCCGTATTGGTGGATTCCATATGAGCGAAAAGTTTAGCGGGTAATATCGACCCAATTGTGATTAAACTCATGGCGTGAAGCGGGCCTTTGTAGCTTAGCGGTAGAGCATTAGCCTCCGGCAAAGGCTTTCTCTGATGCGCGGGTTCAAATCCCGCCAAACGCATTGAGTTTTTCACACTTGGGTCAACTCAAAATACGACTGTCCTTCCAGAGATCGCGTCTTTTTCTTCTTTAGACAGCTACTATTGGTTGTCATCCATTCCGCATGTCGATACTGCGAAAATAATAGCAAGTTCACAAGGGTGCAGTCAAGTCTCGAAAGCTAGAGCTGTGGACCACCAACGGGGAATGTAACCCAGGCCACGACTACCACAAAGCATTTTCGGACTGATATAAGTTGTTTTAGTAGACCATATCGGTGCCGATAAATCCAGACTAATATCAGAATTGCTATCGTATACCGTAAACTTAAAACCCGACATTCAATGTGAGGTACACCAAATCATGCACCACTTACTAACAGAGGACTGTTCAATATCATCACCTTCCCCATAAAATGAGAGTTTGAATCCATTAAAGAGCGACTTAGACGTTCCATATGAGAAATTCTGCTTATGCGCAGCTGATGACCAGTGCGCATAATGCTACATCAATTTGTCATCTACAGCAGTCACACCCGAAGAATCCTAATTCTAATACTGTGTACATCTTTTCCCATCTTGGCGACCGGAAAGACCCCAAGGACGACATCAAAAAACCTTAATACTTCAACCCAACTTGTAGGCAATGAAGCCTCCTATTCGACCTAAAACAGTGTGATGCATTTATTGACTTACTCTTATACCCACAGATTTTCATGACTATTTTCAAGTATATGCACTACTAAATCCAAACGTTTTGCGCGAAGGTTTCCAACCGGCAACAAAAAAGATTGATGCGAACGTTTTTCAGAAAAAAAAGTGCCGCGAAATTCTGAAGTCCAGAGCAATTGATTCAGTGCGCACAGTTGACGTAATACATAACGCAGTGAAAGAAAAACACAATTAGATGGAAACTTAACAACTTTTAAGGCCCTCTAGTTCCTTAATCACTTCATACTTGGAATGAAACGCAACAAGCATGTCTTCGTCGGTGTCCTTAAGACAGCCAACACAGCCTTGGCTTATTACTTGCCAAATATACGGCCGGTGGTTCACTTTTCAATTTAGCCCTTCGGTGCCAATTGCATTTTCATGGAATTGCTGAAAAATACCGACCTCCGAGGTAAGTGTGACTTCTATCGATTAGTCAGCCGATTGTGGCAAATATTTATGCCGTAAAATATGGAACTCTAGAACTGCGAAGCGGTAAAGCATCCCAAAATCAGTGGCAAATATCCTAGACTGTGATAAAAACGAACAGGGACCACCAACGGAAACATGATTTACCGACTATAAATTCTCCCGCCCACGGAATTATATTAGAAATGGAGAGTGTGGGGCGGAAGAAGGATGGAGGGAAATAAGCGTTTTGGTAACTTTGAGGTCACCAAACAAATCAACTGTGTGTGTGTGTTAACGTTAAAAATCAGTGTAGCCGAAGGCAGAGACGCGCAAAATCGCCAGAGATTATAAGGACAAATGCGTGCACGTAAAAAGGAGGAAAAAAAAGAGAGAAAGGTATGAAAAGTATGGGTGGAAAAAAAGTTAAATGCACAAAAAGAACGAGTGGAGCAAAAGACAAACAAGCGCGCCCAGGTGTTACACGGACACTCGGGATTAAAAAGCTAAGAAACCGTAATTATCTTCGGCTCCGGTGCGTCGGTTACGGCAGCATCAGCAGCGGCCGTTGTGATTGACGCTGCAGGTTTCGTATCTGCCTCGTTTGCCTCACTACTGCTACTGGCGCTAGCCTTCTTTTGAGGCTCATCCTCTGCCTCCTCATCATCCTCCGGTTCCCCTCCACTGCCGCTGTTGTCTCCATTCATCTTCGCTGTAGGTTTGGCATCATCAATCTTGCTTGCTAAGTCTGAGAGGATGTCGCGAAAACGTGTCCAGTGATGCTCCGGTATCGTGACAGCAGTTCGGTAGTTGGCTCGCAGTTCGGAGATACGTAGGAACACACCATATCTGTTTGACCCAACATCAAAATAGAAGGTTTTGTTGCCTGCGAAGAGCACTTTTGCCTCGGGAAGGTCCTGGGTGGCAGCTAGAGAGAAAATAAAAGAGAGTGCGGTCAGCTTCAAGGAAGGGTTTGTTAAAATGGAAACTGTACTAAAAACATATGAGCACAGTACTTTTAACATACATAGCCATGATTCAATAATTAAACAACTTAACTGACCAAGTGAACGATATTAGCTGGAAACGGCCATATAACGTACTTTGCATAGTGCAGGGTTTTGAGAGATTTCCTTGACCTTTCTTCAAATAGGTCACGAGCAGAATATGACTAACATATAGCAAATATCAAGAACATTGTAGTCACTTTCATGGGCCCGGTCATAACAAAGACCTAGCTGTCCACAGTGGTCGTTCATTCTTGGTTCTACAAAGTTGGGCAAAGCACGATGACCAAACCCAGACAACAGATTTGACTGGCGGACGAGAGCAGTTGAGGGTACCTGTCAGCTCTCTGATGCGTGTGAATCTGCAGATAGAGCATTTAGGTTAGAGAGACGAGAGAACTGGAAATTTTTCGACTCGGTGGCTATCTCTGGACGTCCTGACCTACTCTTGCTACTGTATCGCGCAGAGCTAGCGAGAAGATGGAACCGGAGCTGCACCATTAGCCAAAATTACGAGCAAATCAGCATTGTCTACCGGAATCTCTAGTGGTCATCACGGTTAACGGGCAGGCTGTTGGTCATTAATGAGCATAATATAACAAAATGCGGGAGGGGGGTCAGGATTGATTTTTTTCTGTTAGTGTATCTAGCAAGTTTTTCGTTAATTTTTGCATTTATAGTTTGAAATATAGTAAATTACATGTTGCGTTGTACTAAAGCTTTCAAAATGTGAAAGGATATAAAAGAAAAGTCACGGTCGGGAAGAGTTTAAATATTTAAACGGTAACGCGATTTATGGACCACCCTGTAATTGAATGGACGGAGGGGCATTCGAAGACTAGAATGGCAACATAGTAACAATGAGAAGATGATGTATGAAATTGCATGATGTCATTAAATCGTACTGGATAAGGTCTAGTGTTGATATACTTAATACTTGGGAAGATATGTACTCTATCTGTGTAAGTGGTAAGTTCACCCGTCAAGCTTATTAGTTAGCGATCGAGGATTACGGTACGATAAATGATACTCAAGGCAACCACAAGAAATTTTAAGTACATCATAAGCAAACGGCTCTTGGTTTTGATCCCAAAAATGACATTGGTGATAGCGGAAAAATTTTGAAATGTTTAAATAGATGACTGATGACAGAGGACTTACCCAAATCCTCTGCACGGCAGTAATTCTGAATTAATTCAGCAAGAGCGTTACGCAGTTCAACTAAACCGTCAGCCGGTAGCCCGATGTGCACTCGGGCGCCCATTGAAAGCATGGAGATGCGCAGGAACCGGCCACGCTCATTCTCCCGCAAATCAAGGTAGTAACGTCGATTGTCACGCACGATGGTCTCAGACTCGATGAGGCCGTCTGTCGCCAACGACTTCGGATTGTGCGGCGACAATTTTTCGTAAGCTGCGCTTAATTTTTCAATCTTTTCCCTCAGTTCGTTGGCAACCGGCACAGACATGAGTATGCGAGATTTTTGGCCCCCAACACCCACTTCTGTTAGTTTTATAAAGCGACCACGAGGATTCTGCTTTACATCTAAGTAGAAGCGCTTATTCTGGATCTGGATTGTGCGTGAGGCGAGTTCTTGCTCCTCGATTTGTGGTCCCCGTCTCCGTTCATTATGATTTGCAGACATCTTCACACTTGTCTTTCGCTTGAATTCCAAACTATTACCAGCTCAGCTTGCGCACTATGAAGAGATGATAATTGTGTTTCAGGAGATATGGCAGTGAAAGAAGCAGAATAAATAAGCCCTACATGACACTTTCTACTCAGGAAGCGTCTGAGCAATATCAGGTCTTCCTGGAAAAATTTTCAAATTGTATTATCAAATAATTTATTATGGTTATTGTGTAGTCTGTTCGACTTATTTTTCAGCTAAAAGGGAACCCTTGGCAAGTCACCTCACTAATCAGACATTGCTTTTGGTCGGTAGCTAAAACATTTGAGCGACGACCAACTTAAATTACTGTTAATGCCTCGATGGTTACAGCTAAGGGATGTGACTTGGCCTTTAAACTCGTGTGCTTAATGCAGTTGACGCAATAATATGGACTGTTTGTTCTTGTTCATCCAGAAACTAATATTTACTTGTATTTCTGCTTAAATATTCAACGGAATGCGAGTAAGAAACATACTACGGCATGGAAATTCGCATTTGGGACAGGCTGATAGCATAAAGTTATTTTGATTGCAATAATAGTAACATGGAGTATAGGGTGTACATTGACAGTGTTAGTTCGACCATCACAAGCAAAGATTTCCACCATTTGCCCGAGAGCAGGGACGGTGACTGCGGTCAGGTACAGTGAAAGTAGACGCGCCGCCATCTATCCTCACTCTAAACCCTATTAACTGCATCAAACGGTGACAACAAAAAGTCGAGATGACTGAGCAGGGAGAAGGCGTAGGCCGCAGCGAGAAACACCGCCTAATTTATTATTGAGTGACAGTAGACTTTGCGCGGGTAATACTACACTGTATACCCTTACTCATCAATAGTAGGTGTCTAGCCAAACTTAAGTCAGCCAGGACTGGTACTGCTACTACTACTTCTGGTATTTCTAATACTATTAACTAGGGGAATAGCTGGGTGATAGTGTTTGCCGGTACTTTTACTGACTGTTTTGTAGGTCACGCTGATTAAAGTCAGAACTGGTTACATATCCCTTTAATCTCTACAATAAGTGTAGTACTAATGCAAGCACTGACGATGACTAAGCCAAAGCTGGGGCGCATATTCCCTTCGTCTCAACAAGGAAGGTGAATCTGGCTTTAACTTTTTCGGGTAAGTACATGCTTGAGGTCCTGAGAAAGTGTGTTTGCCTTGGTTTCCGTATTCTCAACTCGATCCATCGAGCTGTACGGACTAATATGATGCTGATATAGCTACGTGAAAACGCTAGAACTCCTAATTCTATAGTATATTATACTTAGTATAATATAAGTACTGCCTGTGTACGCTTTTTAAGGAGTCGCACCCAGTATGCACTCCCAATCTGAGTTAGGTAATAGTGGTTAGCACTTGGATAATAATAGAACGTTTGCAGAGTAGTGCACGAGTCCTACTATGCCATTTTGTCGAGCATTGTGCCGTCTATAGACTAAATTTAGGCCTAATAGTGTATATCTGTAGTAGTACGACAATAAAATATCAGACAATATAGAGCAATCAAATTCAGTGTAACACAAATAGGGCACTTTTAGTGATGATGGTGATATTAGCACATCAGGGCTCTCCTTGCTTTCTGCCCTGTCAACTCTATCCACCAGGTTGTGTCATCTTACTGGTTGACTAAATGTTATTAATAGCTAAAGTTTTACCATGTCTTCATGTGGCATGGTGCCATTTACCGTTAACATGCTAACCTTTTGCGGTATCTAAACTCCATCTTTAGGTTTCAGGAGAAGTCTCCTGTGTAAGAGGGGAGCAATCTGATCCATAATCAACTAATAGTGCTACAGGCTATAACTGTGTCAGTAGTATATAGTGCATACACATGGGGTACTTAGACTACTGATAAAGAAGCTAGATGGTACGGAGAACTTCAAACACAGGACTCAGTCGCTTTACGGCACGGGTTACACTGGTTGTGAGCGTGATGTGGCAAGAGCAATTTGGCATAACCTGACAATAAATGCAAAGGAACCGAAGGCGCACGGATGCCCCCAGGAAAGTATTACCCCTTCATAAATCCTGATACTAATGATTTGGGTCTATTCGGTCCAAACCAAAAGTTTGGTTTGCTTATATAAGCAGGCCATGCGTATTACTGGAAATGTAGTTCGACTGATGGGGCCAGCACTGGCGATCAAAGCCTTCAGCCTCCTGAAGAATTTGCACACGCGGCTGATAATCCCTCCTAGGAATAGTATTCCGAAAAGTTACAAAGCGGTTCTGCTCACGCCATCCTACAGGATGAGGCTGAATGAGTCTGTACGAGAACCTGGTAGGTCTTTGGACGCATGGTTGGCGAAAATCTAGTAGTGTGCCTAATTCACAAAACGTTTTGACAATCTATCGCACTGGAGGGGGCACAAGCGATATCGGTGAAACCTGGTGCACCATCGCCTCGATAGCGCCTTGCAAATAGGATGGAATATGGGTAGGGCCGGGTTCCGATTGGAACCCGTTAACAGGTTCTTGCTAAGTAATAAACAGCATGTAACACCATGAACCAAGAAAAACAATAGCATGATCTACCGAAAATTCTTTCCGAATCAAGGTCTTGGAAAACATAATTAGAGATAAATAACAAAAACTTAACGCACCCCCAAAAGAACGCAATTGGCCTAAAGCATCAACGCAACCACACTATCATTAAAACAATCAACCAACGAAGTTTATTTTGGATACACTGTTGTGCACAGTTTATTTCTGCGGGTGGCTTACAAATTCAAATACTATTTGCGATCGTACATTGTGTTTGCTTTTAGTACCTTTAGATGTGGTTAATGTAGAAATCGCACTATAGAGTTATTAATGAGCTATTAATTAACGAAGTATTGAAGGCTATGGAATATTCTATCCTCCGGATTATTAATACCCTTTTCTCCTATAATTATCACGAATGTGCGCTCTTAACTTGGGTTAAGGAATCCTTTTATAGATATGGGCATTCAATATTCGGAGGCTTATCGACCGCGCACTTATAAATCCAACATAGACGTCAGGAGTTAGATTAAATATTTCCAAGCTTGGATGCATTTTCCCCTGCATTCCCATTAAATTGATTAAATTATATGAAGATGGCCTCTGAAAGTGAACTTCAGATGCCAATAATCTAGTACGAGCTGTCCAATGCCACCTCGTAGGCCACTGTACATGACATTACACTTGTAAGTCCTTGTACTTTTCCTCTATAAGTGTGTACCAGTCCTGCATTTTCGCCTAATGTACTGTGAATTTCGATTTTATACTTTTTCGAAATGCATATGATTCTTCCGGCAGCACCCTCGTGGCGTGTTTTTACAGATAATTTTTCTTTTCTTGCATTTTCGTGCATTGCCTTACTTGCCCGGCTAACTACAGTACTTTGGTGATTAACCTTGGGCTCAGAATCAACTTGAATGCCAGCGAATGACGATCTTTACGTGTTTTATTGGTCAACATTGGCTTCAAACCTTGGTCAATTCTTCTTCCTTGCAAGTCAACTCACTGGCAATTGCAGAAGAAAAGCGATCCCACCCTATGGGTCGTATCGTTATCATGTACATCGCTGTTTATCGATTTCTACCTTTTTGTCATTTTAATGTGGCACTTTAGTTACTACGAAATAATTGCTACGTTAAGCATATTTGTGTTTCCATTATCTAACGTCTTTTATATGTATTGTATTCATTAACGTTAGTTAGTCACTACAAAATTGGGAAACATTTTTTCCAGCCTTGCGTTTTCTGCTGTTTTGAATTTTTACGCATGGGAACGAAAGCCAGTCTAGTAGTAGCGGTGCCCCAGCCGACAAGTTTCGCAGCAAATTAGTCTAATAAGACGATTCCAAGAATGCCAATGCAGTAAACATCCCGCTCAAACTACCCACCTGCGAAATTCGCGACCCTCATGTTTGGTTTCTCCAAACCGATGCTGTTTTAACCTCATGCCGTAGCACTGGGGAGCAGACTCGTTACTCTTACGTAGTGCAGTCATTACCATTTGATGTCGCATGTACCGTTCAGGATATTATTGGTCCTATTGCAGAAAAGAAGCTACATTCACGATTAAAAGAGTCTATTCTCCAGCGTACTGTTCAATCACCTGACAGTTAGCTTAACAAGCTCTTCAACGCAGTCAAGCTCAGAGATCAAACAAAATCCGCTCAAATGCGCCGCAAGCGTAATTTCCTGGCTGGCCGTAGACTGCATGCCACTATACTCGCCGCATTTGACACTGCCTAAGAAGTACCTTACCAATAAAACTTATTATTTGGATGGACAGGTTGCAATCCCCCATGCGGCATGCGCTGACGTTGCTTGACACTACTCGATAAACTAACAGAACATACAAACAGAATTATGCACTGTTACCCTGTAAGTAAAAATAAATTGTGAATTTAAGGCCCAAGGGGCCCTTTCATTACAAACTTAGTGCTATAGTAGTCGCCGGCTATTAAGCACACCTTGAGCCTAGAACAAATTGGGTTTAATAAGCGGCGGGCAACATAACCGGAGAGTCATGGTTCTTGATTAGCAAACGCAGGATAAGCACTATACATTACATATGTACTGTATCATTGACATGACTAAAGATACGAGGTCCAGACAAATTATCCCGCTCCCCATCCCCCATAGAAGATGAAGAAGACAATGCGCCTTCATGTTTTTTTGTGTAGAGTTTGGTTATGTACAAGAAAAGAACGCTGTTTGTCTGTATTTTACGTAATAACACAAAAGCGAAAAAATGATTTTCGACACGTTTATAAAAGCGGTCTAGTGTCAGGTATTTTGGAGGAGACTTCACTCGCAAGTGCTCTCTCCAGGCGCCAGAAATCGTCGAATTTTGTGAAATCTGATGCCTGTAGAGAGATGAGAATCTCATTCTATCCTGTTGGCAAACTGGGCTTTGAAGCCGGCGACTGGGCTCATTAGCCGGCGGATTTTGCTATGCAGTGTGCGAACGTCTGAATTCGTTTTGCCTGCGCACGCGCGCGCGTACACACGCGCCAGGATGAGTGCGCTGCCACTGACGTCAACAGGTACCGAATTTAACGCCCACCGTGACCGCCGAGCTGCCACGATAGTTTCGGGCAGACGACTACAGTTCAAAAACCAAAATGGCGAGAAAATAGATTCGGTTCTTCCTTTCTCGGCGTCAGTTAGGACTAGGTTCTCCGGCGCACCACTCTAATGTTTGTGGGTCACGGTGCTTGCTTTTGGGATCCAGATAACGCTGACAACGTTCCGATCCTGGTGGGCATACATGCGGCAGGCTCCGTCCCCCATAAGTATTAAGACTGGTGTACTCAGTTGGTAAAAAAATACGTTTTATTTGAATGTCATAGAGTATGGACTGGAAAGTCGGCATCCCAGGAGGTATAATTCGGTAGAAGAAGTTCTTTGGGGAAATGTTGTTGAGTGAATTTTCGACACTGGCTCACCAGGTCGTCATCAGACGGATGGGAATCGGACGAAAAAGTTAATCCACGATGATGGCTATCAGGCGCCAATATAGTGGGTCGGGGTAAAAATTGGTAATTGTCACCCGCATGTGATTATGCGGTTGGTGGGGAAAAAATATTTGTTACCCGCCTGTAATCACGCGAACATCAAAGAGTGCTAAAGGGGCGCCATCACATGTCTGAAGTCGCCATGCTCACACTTGAAAGTGGCCACCAGTTTGCATGGGACGAAACTCGCATTGTTGGCCCTTGTCCATACAAGAAAGGCCGTGAGTTCTTAGAAGCCATCAACTTCGATGACTCGTGCATCAACAGGCACGTCGAATTGGACGCGATGTTTATCAACATTAGAGAAGCGTGGAAGAGCCGGCAGCCTACCCGGGCTGGAGGAAGCCAAAACTAACCGCCACCGACTGCAAAATTAGATGCAATCGACAATAAGTCCCCAACCGACCGCATAATTTAATGCGGGTAATAACTAAATTGGTCATTTTCATTCCGACCCACTATATTAATCCCTCTTAGCCATCATTGTGGATTAACTGTTTCGTACGATTCCCATCCGTCTGCTGACCACCTGGTGAGCCATTGTCTTCTAACGAGTCATAGGGTACCTTTCGGTTTTAAAGTAACGTTCTGAATAATTTTGAACCCAGATTTACGGTTGATCGGTGATGGCTAGTAAGTCAAGAATGGTAATCCGGATGTGCATTGTCTTTGTTGGCACGCCTTATCTGTTAGGACTGTAAGCTAGTTTATAGCCCAGGCTGTCCTTTTCGTAGACCCTTCTAGTGTTATTTATGCTTTATCCTTTGACAGACACTGACCGATGAACAGAAGGTGAAGGTGACAATTCTAACAAGCCAGAATATACCTCGTAGTCAGGCAATAACCCTGTTAAAGTCCTGCGGTTGGGAAACCGATGCTGCCTACCTCAAGTACCAACATACCATACCGTAGCCTCGCTGTGCGTACGCACACGCGCATCTGATTGGACGTCCTGCCATGACTGCGTATACCTCGTCCTTTCAATTGCTGCCCCCCACACTTGCCTCAAGTCGTCATGCCTACCTGCCTGCTAACCACGCATTTACCGGCAGTGTTGTAGGATCTACGCGTAGTTAATCACACCTGCCTTTTAATGCCTTGCACCCATCCATCAACCCACCTGCTTGCTTCTTTTTTAGTTTGTGATTGTTATTTTTTGTTTTTTTTGGTATCATTTTAAGGCACCGGGTTTGTCTCATCTGGCATATTGTATAACGTGGCGGTGGTTGCCTTCTTTATATCAAATCATCTTCTGTACATTTTCCGTTTCATCTGAGCATTTCATCGTTTTCGGGAGATGTTTGCTTTATTTCAGTCATCCTCCCGCACAATAAAAAAGCTGTAATTGGCTGTGTCTATAATCCCCCATGTTATTCTGGCAATGAAAGTGCGCTCTGCGAACTGTTTGCAAAATTTGCAGAAACTGAAGTTGATGTCAAAATAATCATAGGTGATTTTAATCTGCCAGACGTTGAGGCAAATACTTGTCCGCCAAAATTTCAAAAATTGGTAGAAACTATTAATTTTGCAAACATGTCACAACTGGTCAGTTCAGTGACTAGAAATGAGAGCATATTAGATTTATTTTTTACCAATGACGTCCACCCTCTCTTCATGAATTTTCATCGTGATCTCTTCACAAGTGACCACGCATTAATTCAGTGTTGTTTTCCAGTCTCTCTTTCAAAAAAGCCTGAGGTAAAATGCAATAACCTCGCTTTTGCTAACGCAAACCTTGAACTCATAAATGACTTTGTAAGTACTCTAGATTGGCATACTATTTTTTCAACTAATGATCCAATCTTTTTCAATGAACTTTTACAAAACCTTACAAAAAAAATCCAGACTTTTATCCCACTTAAGCCTATTAAATCAAATTCAGCTTCCTCTACCGTTCCACATTTTCTTCAAAATAGACTTAAAAAATTACGGAAGCAACTTAAGGATCCGTCTAATAGCTCTTTGTCGGTGCACTTAAGGATAGCGCAAATATTTGAATTAGCGCTAAAAATAAGGCTTGCACGAGATAAGTGTAGAGAGTCCCTGGCACTAAATGATGCTAACTCTTCCAAATCCGTTGCTCAAGTCTTCCGTTTTCGGTCATCCGCTAAGCTTCAGAAAGTAATTCCGCCTTTACTCGATAGTAGTAATAATTTTGTTACAGAGGATTTGGCAAAAGCAGAAATGTTAAATTCCTTCTTCGCCAAGTTCTTTACAATTGAGACTATTTCAACACCCGAAATACCTCTGATGTGTGATGCAAATCTCACTTCAATTGATTTCTCACCTACAAGTATTCATAAAGAAATAGCTCGTCTCAACAATTCACATTCAATCGGGACGGATAACATTCCAAACTCATTTATCAAGCAACTAAGAGATTTTCCTCCTTTACTGAGCAGATTATTTACAATATTTCTCGAAAATGTTTTTTTTCCTGATTCTTGGAAAACTTCTATTGTAATTCCAGTTTTTAAATCTGGTTCCAGATCTGACATTAAAAATTATCGCGGTGTTCATAAAACACCTTCCCTAGCTAAACTTTTTGAAAAATTAATCGCCAATAAGATTACAGATTTTTGCATAAGCAATCAAATATTAAATATATCCCAGCATGGTTTTTTACCGGACCGATCTTGTGAAACATGTCATGTCTTTTCTTAATCTCCTCACTTCTCTTCGTAACGATCATTTATCTGTGGTGGTCATCTATTTTGATCTTAGTAAGGCATTTGATAAAGTACCTCATAGGAGACTACTAGCCAAACTAGAGGCTATAGGATTTTGTAGTCCTCTCATTGACTTTATTAGATCATATCTTTCTAATCGAAAACAACAGGTCTTAGTGGGGTCCTCATACTCTACCCCTTCCACTATTTTAAGCGGTGTCCTTCAAGGAACCGTTCTGGGCCCCCTGTTGTTCTTGCTTTCTATAAATGATATTTCAACAGTAGTTAAACACTCTCAATCGTATATACGCGGACGACTTGAAATGTGTATACTCCTTCTCTAATTCTACAGCTGAGGGATGCTTAGAACGCATTCATTCTGATTTGGACGCTCTATCTGCGTGGAGCTCCACTTGGTAGATGGAGTTCTCGCCTTCTAAGTGCCAGTTCATGTGTTTTGGACCTGAAAGGCTGCCACAGCCTATCATTTTTCAAGGTTGCCCCATGACTGAATGTTCTAACATTAAGGACTTAGGTTTAAGTTACACCAATAAATTAGATCTTTCACCTCACGCTGATATAATTACAGCAAAAGCTGCTCAGATTTGCGGCTTCATCCCTTATAATTTCTACCTTCCCGAA
>JAYGXS010000913.1:6119-17981 GCA_036362985.1 Ligula intestinalis
CCTTCTGTTTCTACCCTAAAACCCACAGATTCCCCACAAACAGCCATTGGCACGCTCAATGGAACATCCGCCTCAATACTTATCGACACTGGCGCTATCCGCTCCATATTTAGATCCCACAAATTGTCATCGTACTCCTCCCTCCCACAAATCCAATTAATAACCGCTGACGTTTCTCCCCTACGTTGTACGGGTATTCACAACGTCTCCATTGTCCTTCCCAACTGTACTGCCATGCATCCCATGCTAGTGTCGCCGGACATTAAGGTGGATGCGATAATTGGGTTAGACTTCCTCCGCGCCCACCAACTTATCGTGGATCCCAACAATCCTACCACTCTTCTACTCCCCAGATCGGTATTACCTCTAACCACCGTTGAGGTCAACACACTCGACACCACTCCGCCGACGGAACCGACATCTATTGATGACATCCTAACTCGAAAAGGAATTCCCATGGCTCATTACCGTGCATTAAAAAATACCCTACTTCCATTTTCTAACGTTTTTACGTGGGCAGGGCAGCCAATCGGACGCACCGGAATGGTTCAGTTCGAAATTATTACTGATACCGCCCGACCACAGCGTCAACCAGCTTGTCGAATACCCGTCCACTGCATAAGGGAACTTAACGACATCATTTCAGACCTTCTATGCCAGGGTATCATATAACCCTCAAACTCTCCATGGGCTGCTCCCATTACTCTTGTCAAGAACAAGGACGGAATCTTAAGGTTGTGCATCGACTATCGGCAACTTAACAAGGTCACCGTGCGCGATTCCTTCCCGATCCCGCGTATCGACGACACTATTGACGCTCTAGCCGGGGCTTCCTGGTTCACCAGTCTCGACCTTTCCCACAGCTATTGGCAGATAGAATTTCGACCTGAAGATCGTCCTAAGACAGCGTTCATCATTCCCACTGGGCTTTATCAGTTCAAAACACTATGGATGGGTTTTGCAAATGCCACCGCTACGTGTCAAAGGTTTATGCAACTGGTACTTCGAGATTTATCACCCCGGTCTTGTCTCGTTTATCTAGACAACATAATCGTACACGGAAAGTCCGTAGGCCACTTGCTCGACAACCTGAGTCAAGTGCTCGGGAAGATGCAGGCCGCTGGTCTCACTATTAATCCCAAAAATGCCACTTTCTCCAACGCCAAGTAACATACCTTGGACACGTGGTATCCGAAGCGGGCATCGCTCCCGACCCCGAGAAGATCCGACAGATACGTAAATGGCCGATACCACAATCGCAAACAGACGTGCGGTCGTTTTTAGGTTTGGCTTCCTACTACCGTCGCAATATAAACGGCTTTGCGAACATTGCCTTCCCCCTCAACCGATTGACAGAGAAAGATCGTTCTTTTGCGTGGACGGCAGAATGCGGTCAAGCCTTCTCAACTCTCCGAGATGCTCTAACGTCTACACCCATTCTTGTTTTCCCAAATGGCAGTATTCACAGTCCACCATTTATTTTGGAAACTGACGCCAGTGGATTCGCCATTGGCGTCGTCATAAGCCAAGCCGCCAAGGGCGGCCATGAAAGCGTAATAGCTTACGCCAGTCAATGCTTGGACACAGCCCAACGTAAGTATAGCACAAAAAAACGAGAAATGCTAGCCCTAGTCACGTTTGTCAAAAAATTCCGACACTTTTTGCTCGCTTAACATTTTGTCGTACGCACCGATCATCAAGCACTCAAATGGCTCCGGAATTTCAAAGACTCCGAAGGACAGGTCGCCAGATGGAGAGAAATGCTTGAAGAATTCGATTATAAAGTTGAGTTTCGTCCCGGAAAACAACACACTAACGCCGATGCGCTCTCCCGCCCACCACTCCCTCCGACCCTGGCACCGGACACCAGCCTCTCGATATCAGCCATACACATGTCTCACGCTGCGCAAGAACAATGGGCACAAATGCAGTCATCCGACCCCGATATCTCCCTCATTTACGACCGACAGCTACACGTTTCCCCCAAACCCACCGCCCACGACAAGGAAAGTTTCAGCTGGGAAGCCCAT
Source organism: Ligula intestinalis (assembly GCA_036362985.1). NCBI lineage: Eukaryota > Metazoa > Platyhelminthes > Cestoda > Diphyllobothriidea > Diphyllobothriidae > Ligula > Ligula intestinalis. The sequence goes on from JAYGXS010000913.1 coordinate 8,150, forward strand.
TGCCTTTGGTCGATGTGGCCTTTTCTCCGCCTATTGGACAACATCTTACTTTTTCAGCATCATCCCTCCCTTCCCCAACATCTAGTGGTACCTCGCATTCTTAGAAATCAACTCATCCGCGACACCCATGAAGAACTAGCACACTGTGGTCAGGCAAAAACCCTCGCTGCAATCCGTCAACGATACTGGTGGCCCGCTCAGCGAGCGGACGTAGTCTTCTTCTGTCAGAGGTGCAAGACTTGTGCTCAAATCAAAGATCCCGTCACCCGTCTACAGGCACCGCTAGAACCAATGTCATCAGGCTTCCCCAACCACCATATCGGGTTAGACATAATTGGACCTCTATTTGAGACAACAAAGAAAAACCGCTTCATCCTAGTCATCGTTGTTTATTTAACGAAATGGTGCGCAGCCATCTCACTTCCTGATCAAGAAAGCCCTACCATAGCAGCAGCACTAATTGACAACTGGATCGCCCGGTACGGAGCACCCTACATCATCCACACAAATCAAGGGACCGGTTTCGAAAGTCGCCTGTTTCGGGCTCTTAGTCACTTGCTAGGTATAGCAAAAACAAGTTCCTCCCCATTCCATCCCGCCGGGAAATGGACAAACAGAACGCACAAATAAGACACTTGTATCATTCCTTGGCGGCATGGTCAATCAATTTCGTGCAGACTACTGGGATGACTTTCTTCTTCGATGTCTCTTAGCCTACCGTGCCACGATCCACTCTTCTACTTCATATACTCCCCACACTATGCTTTTCGGACATGATCTTCGGTAACCTTCTGAAATAACTATACCACATGCCATACCGGCAACAGAACTACCGCATCCATTTCTAAGCCAACTCATAGATTCTCTACAAAACATTCACACCGCCGCCAGAGAAAAGCTGCTAGCAGCACACTCACATCAGAAGTACTATTACGACCATTTGCCACATGGAGTACAATACAAACCTGGTGATCGTGTTTGGTTGCGCAACGACAACCCCCCAGTAGGTGCTTCAAGGATATTCCATCGCCAGTGGTCCGGACCTTACATTGCCCTACGGCCAATGTCAAATTCTGTCGTCAGTATCCGCCTGGAATCTAACCCTTTCAGTAGGACCCTACAAGTACATTTTAATCGTCTAAAACCGTGCATCACTGACACTCCACCTGCTCAACATCCCACTCATTCAACATCCCCCGCAGTCACTTCTACATTACCCTACATCCTCACTCCTAACTTACCCCGCGCTGAGGACAGCGCTCAATCTTCTGAAGGGGGCTGTGTCACGAGACCCAACCTTCCCAGGTAACCTTGACTAAAGATTCCCACTAATTCCCTTTTCAGAATATCCAACACGGCCAACACACCTGTCTACCAGCAACTTCAACTCCTATCCCAATTCTTGTATATGACCGTCTCCATTATTGACAGCTGGCTGCTCCCTCCCTATTAACCCCTTGTAGTCACTTGATACAATCATCCCTTATATTCACTCCCTATATTATTCATAACCCTATTATAACTTCTACATCATTATACATTCGTTTTTATCCTGAGTTTCTTCTTCTACTATTCTGTCTTACGATAGTGCGTATGCGTGGTGCCTACTGACCATATTCTTGTAGGTCGTCACAGGTAAATGAATCAGTGTTGTAACAACCCAAGAGACTGAATGATTGTTTAAGTACACCAAGGTCGTCACTTTTGGTGCGGACCCAGGATAGAGATGCCGTGATTGAGTGTCAGTAAGGAAACCGGTGCCCTTTTCCCTCAGCCGGTGACCCCCTTCCCGCCGCCGCCGTCGTCGTCAATCGTATCGCAGTTCCACACACACTGTCAGCACTCCTGTCTCGCCCCTGCAGTCGCCCACAGCACTGTATTCCCCACCGGTAACTGATCAGACATAAGAGAACACACTCCAATCCAGATGGGACTTGTATCTGTGTAATGCCGTTCCATATCCCCGTATTATTTTCTTACTTTATACGTATTCTATATTACTAGTAGATTCCTCTGCATATACTCACGTTAACTTCTACTCCGGCCTTCATATTTGTGTGCTTGGGTGATGCTTATCAATCCAGCTCTTACCCTTGAGGTGTGTGCCAACTTCGACATCCCCGGCCCGCTACCACGTCCAGCTTGATTATATAGTTGTGCGTTTGGGTTTTATATTAACCCAAGAGTGTATCTTTGGATTCTGTTTGTGAAAATGTGTGCCGAAGATTCGGAAATTATGAATTTGCTGCAAATTATTCCCTCGAATCGTACAGTTGAGGTGCGTTTTTTACTTCAAAAATCAACTATGAGAAATTCCCTTTTCTAAACATTTGCTTAATGCAGACTGTGTTATGCTTTCATTGCATGCGTATTTGATAATTTTAGATCAAGCCCTTCGTTTCTGCTTTTACAAATTCCACTGTTTTTATCCTTTCGTTTATTAATAATCATAAGTTAGTTTTATGCAGTTCATGAGTCGCATCGAAAAAATTCCAAGCTGTTACCATTTTACCCGACATGATGCATCATTATAATACATTTGAGTTTTATCTCATCACCGAAGTATATTTATACTATTGTCGCATACATGACACTAGTTATATTTATGACTTCTTTCATTCCATTTGGATTTCTCGTAATTTCCGCTATCTTTGTATTCGTGTTTTGGTCTATACATCCAATATGCTGGATGATTTCCTTTTTGATGTGGTTTCAAATTGGAATGTTTTTTTAAGCATGCGTGAGCGTACCTCAAACAGATCACATAATTTTTGCCGTTTCATTAGAAAGCTGGGCACATTTTCTCCAGCAAAGCTTTTCACTCTGTTTTATTTCTTAATATTGTATATATTGCTCAGGTTGGATCTGCGAATTTGTCTAGCGAACGAATCCTGGAAAAATTAAAATTCATTTGCATTCGTCCAGATTATGGTTTTTTTCATCAAATTCTTTTTATTTGTTTGCTGTCCTCTGTGTGCTAAGAAAAAAGCTTAATGGTGTGTGTAATACGCCCGCTGCTTTTTACCGACAAATTGTAGATTAGATTGACATGATCGATCCCTTCGTTGGTGAGACTTTGGTTCGACAGCTCGGCATATCATTGCACTTAATCTAGCAGCCTTCTTCCTTCCCTCAGTGGAGGCTTATCTACATTAAAGCTTGATTTATGTTTTCGTTTAACCTTGGCTTTTTGGAAATAGTAGCTTATTTTAGCTTCTATACAGATGTATGATTTCAGAGAAGAATATATGGTAGTAATTATTAGACGCCAACGAATCTCGCGACCGTTTCAGAGTCTGGGTGCTTAATCGCCAAATTTCTACTAGTAACAAAACTTCTAAGACAAAATGGGTTGTACACAGTTTTCAGCGTACTTAAGACAATACTTAGCTGTGTTATGTTTCTGGTGTCATTTTGTCTGTTCATTCGATCTAGGAACCACTTCCATTTCACACTGTCTTGTTGCCTTATGATCGGAGACCGCCACAAATCTGCACTTCCTTACCCCTCACCCCTCACCCACTAATTTACTGTTAGGATTAGCATTCCTCTTATATTTACGTCTCCTGGACTTAGTGTTACGGTTAAGAGTTACAGTCCAGCATTTATGACTAGAAAATTATGGATGGTATTTAGAGTTAGGTTTATGGGAAAGAGGTGCTATGTGGGGGATTAAGTGCTAGGATTTGGGGGCGCAGGTAATGGTAATGTGTTTAGAGTTACTTTTAGGGTTCAGGTTCTACTGTCAAAGTTAGGGCGTTAAGCTTAGGTTTTTGCGAGTAGGCTACTCAGCCAATGACTCTTTTTGTATTTTTAAATGATGTGGTCGAGTTTCCACTTACTGTTGGTGTACTTCCGTGAGATAATGGAATTACTGCAATTTTTCGGTCATTACAGGTGGTCACTCGCGCTTCCCCTCTTCTGAGTGAGGTCACTCGCGCTTTCATGTCCATTGTCGGAGGCTACTTCACCCTTGACTGACCCATTTTAACCTTAACCGCTATAAGTTGAGCTAAGCAAAACCCTCTAGAAACGTGTCTACCTATCCAATAAGCAGGGACCGCCTCAGGTTCCGGTTCTGCTCCTAATTGTATCCATCGTCTTACCCGAAGCGCGTGGGAACTGCGTGCTGCGGTTTCCTTGTTTCCTTTTTGTCGCACAATGTCCGATAGTCCAAATAATATTGTATTACCCTTGGAAAAAAGAGTGTGTTAGACGATTGACAAATACAAGGTCCTAACTATCCCTCAGACACGGGGTAAGACAAATGTGAAATGTTAAAAAAAGCTGTCTGTGGAGCCTCACCGCGGACAAAAAGATAAATCTGTGCAATAAAGTCTAAAAACAATTACCAACTCTGCTATTCGAGAGCATTTGAGTACTTGTCGCAAGTTATAGTGTCGACCATGGAAGGCTTCCCCAAATCAAGGCAGGCAGGACAGAGTTAATGGAAAAACTTCTTTACTATAAGAAGGAATTGTAGAAGCTGAATCGACAGCCAGTTGCTTGCTGCGTCCGTTCACCAGGCCTCAGTGATGAAGTGCGTTTCTGCCGGCTCTGACAACAAATCCGGCGCATATCAGTCATCAGCGGTACGCAAAATTGATTGACGGATTGACTGAGTTAGCTACCAATTCTCGCTTCGTAGATCAGTCATTACAAGTGGCGATGCGAGTCCAGTATGAAACTGTAATGAGCGATGCGCCAAAAATCGATTCAATGGCCACGTTGACAGAGCAGGCAGATGAGTGATCATGGCAGCACTGGCGGGGTAGGCTCCTACATACTCGTGGTCAAAAGAGCTTGTCAAACATACCTTTGGCAGCGGTAACGACAAGCTCCCTTGTTTTTACCAATAATGACTACTAGCCGCTCTGTGGCTGCTCTCGGAACCCAAGAAATGAAACCCAAGACAGCGGAGGACAAATGAGTTCCGTTAGTGCTTTGCGAACGTTTTTTCAACGACTGTCAATATCTCCCAAGAAAACAAGCTCGTGGCTCCCTAGTTAGCGGGCTAGACTCTGATTGAAATGGTTATAAGTTCGAGTCTCGGATGGTAAACCATCTGGGGTTGTGTATGCTTAGCTGGAAATGGCCATTACAGTCGCCCTAGTCTTTGCTGGCTATACTAAGCTCAGGTGTCTCTGTTAGCACGGAGGTAAAAATCCAAGATGACAGCCATTCATAGTCTGTATGACTTGAAGTAGGAACCACAGCAGACGTGTCTTCGAACGCGCTCACATCCGCCCTAACGGCGGCCAAGGTCTGCTACACCAAACCACCCTACGGTGGATCTATCTCCCCTCCTCTACAGCCCCTCCCGACCACGCTGTCCCGACGTCCTCTCCACGCCACTGGGATTGAGGCCCACCCGACGGGGTTCCTGATTCACCAAGGGCTAATAGCCAGCAATTAACTTAAAGTCCCCTCTTTTTCTGCTTAATTTAACGTACACTTGCTTCTTTATTCTTTTTCAAGTAGCCGACCCGGACGGCACGATTCGCGAGCTGACCAGTGGTGATTCCCGGCGGAGATTCCCGAAGTGGGTGAGGGCGGTCGAGTGGTGCTGGTCTACGAGAACACGGACACCAGGACCCAGAGTCAGGCGCATCTGCCTACCAGCGGCAACAAGAGCACCATCAGCGCTGTTACTGCAGTTGCTGTTGCTGCTGCCACAGCTGGTCGCGTTGTTGTCAAGGTGAGCGCTGCTTTGTCTCACACCACTCAGTTATGTTTTTTGCCTATACGATTGCCTATGAATACCATGCAAGTTTGACCATCGATTCCTATTATGCTCCACGACAGAGTGGGATAAGGGCAGTGATTTGTCAATGCAAGCGAACATGCATGTCCCAGGAAGCAATTGAGAAGTAGAAGATTCGATCGCTGTGACAACATGTTTAATTGCCTGAAGTTTCGACATCCGTCGCGGATTCGCCATCAGAGACATGAACAGTAGCAGAAACGGGTCATGCTACTGTTCATGTCTCTGATGATGAATCCGCGACGGATGTCGAAATTTTAGGCGAATAAACATATTGTCCCAACAATCGAGTCTTCTTCTCACGGTGATTTCTATTTGAATTAGTTGTGGTTGATAGTAGACTTGCGAAGCATCTACCCCCACTGCCTCTTTTCCCTCATGCACTTGAGTCCGTTTTCAATACATGCCTGAGGCAGGATTGAGCGCAGGTGGCTAAAAGGGTCAACGATCTTGTTTGCGTGCCTCACAGCACGGCCTGGTTCCTCATGAGACCCACAAATGAGGATTTACACAACCAGGGGATTAGAAGAAGCTGTCACCGTCTGACTCCCAGTCCACTCAATAGCCAATCAAAATACAAGACACCTTTGGTTGATAGTGTGTCCAATAGGTAGGTCTGCTGTCTGCCTTCGCAGCCATAACACACAGTTGTAGTCTCAGCCTCGCATCACACGTGTAGCATAGGAGCCGCATGCAGATGGAGTTGAGTGGTTTATTGTGTACAGAACTCCCAGTTGCAGTCTCAGGTGGTAGTGGCCATTGGCGATGCCAGAGCTAGCTCTGACTGCGTCCAGCCAGATCTGAGAGTGTCGACTGTGTGTTGTGTTGGGTGATGACAGTTGCTTTTACATGAGTGTGAAGCGAGTTTAAGTGTTATTTTATTGGTGTGTTGCAATTGCTCGAGTGGATGTTGCCTTCAAAGGCTCCTGCTGCGTTAAGTGGCCTTTAGAAAGGCGTGCTTATTTGGACGTGCATGTATGCGCAGGTGTGTGCACACGTTAGTGCGTGGCTGAATGAGTTGAGGTCATCTGTCGGGTCAGCCGGCACGCCGAAGAACAGGGGACGTTGACGCAGCTGTTATCGGTTAGCCACAAGCAGCTGCGAGGTCAAGCCTCGGGGGGAGGTGGCGGGGGCGCCATTGAAAGAAAGCATTTCAATAGTTGTTTTATGCCGACACGATTTTGGGGCAGCGAGCCTTGGTCAACGAGGGGGGAGGATAGGCATTGTGGATGCTGGCACATTCTTATCGTTTTTGTTTTTGTAAACCGTGGGGGTATTCAACTTTTTCTCATTTGCGGCAATTTAGCCAAATTTGGAGGCCATCACCCTAAGCGTTGACTTCCTTGTATCTACTTTGTTGGCAGCGTTTGGGCCTTTACTTCAAGTGCTGGTACATTCGTGCCTTTTTTGTGGAAGCCTTAACTTTAGGTGCTATCATACTCTTATCGTTTTTATCGGCCGTAAATTTATTAAAATTTTCCGCAGCTGCGGTAATTTGGCCAACGTTGGAAACCTGCTCTCTAAGTGTTGACGCCCTTGTGTCTACTTTGCCGACTGGAAGTTTTTTAATATTCGCCGCATTTACGTGCAGTGCTTTCGTCCTACCAGTACGCAGTTGTCTCGGCGCACATACTGGGCCCTGGGCAATTTCTTGTTCCTCTCCAATCTTTATTCGTGCGGCTTTATTGATTTTAGCCCTGGATAAGGGTGATATCCATTCTCGAGTGATTATAACCCTCTGGGCATATTGTGATACCAGTGTTAGTGCGCGCAACTGCCGGTGGCCCTCGCCCCTCAGTTGTGGTAGCCTAGGTGTTTAAATGGTCGCCTCCTGCGTCGCGCGTCCGCAGTTTGCCGGTAACTCCAATGTTAACGCACGTAACTTCCGGCTGCCCTCGCAGCTTAGTTGCGGTGGCCAAGGTGTCTAGACGGTCGCCCCCTGAGGCAAGCGTGCGCGGATCGATGCCACCTCTAGAACCGACTTTTTCCTCACGCACGACAGATGGGTCGTGAATGTCTGCGTTCCCTATGGGGTTGATTTCGGGTTTTGCGAGCACAGATAACAGCAAAAATTGGGATGGCCTACAGTCATGTTGCACTTGTATTCTAATCTAATATCCTTGCTAAGGTTACAATGTCGAAATCTATATTGTCTATACTGCTTAAAACTTTTTCAGGTTGATCTGAGCGGGAAGGACAGCAAACATATAGGATAGCCAACACTTATTCAGTGCTTGTCTTCTAATCTGATACCGAAACTGTGGGTTAAAGTGTCAAATTGATAGTGTCTACGCTAGTAAAAACGGTTTGACCGCGTAACTACAAACAAGATAGTTGATCTGCGAGTATGCAACAATTATACACAGGCAGTATATGAATTAATACACATCAGTATATAATTTTAGACTCAGCCTCTCCGCAGATATTCCTCAGTGACCCTGAAGAATTTGATTGGGACAGGTAGAGTGTAAACCAGCCAATAATACCAGCAGGATGCTCGATTTGGAGAAAAATGTCTGGTCGAACAGCGAGTGTATTGAAGGAAATTGGACGAAGGATTGTAAAGCCCAGTGTGCTTTTTTATTCAGTTTTACTCTGAAGACAATTTCTTTTGATGTAGAATTTGAAATAACTTTGCCTTCGTCTTGTTTAAAAATTAAAACCGCGCGGGTTCAATTCAGTCAAGTTCCAGTGGTGATTTCTTACAAAAAACCCAATTTTGCTGTCTGTTTGCTGTTCTCTATTGGTTGCTTCCATACGATCAGTTAAGTTGGGCGTGTTAAATCTATCCAAGTGCGAATAAATTCACTGAACACGGCGTGGCGTCGTAGCCAAAGTCATAGAGCGTTGGCTGCGTAAAGGCCTTCCCTTCTGTGCAGTTTTGACTCCCGCGGACGCCGGGTTTTTTTTCTTGATTTTGGTTGACTTAAACTGAACACTTACACTGCACAGGAGGTTTTGTTTGCACCTACTGTAGAGGAGGGTTCCTAGTAAAGGTAGCCATTCGAAAAATGTTAAGCCTACGATGATGACAGAAGTATTGAGAAAGCCAGAGCAGTAGGAACAATATATTACTTACAGAAGAGTTATGCGAAAATCAGCCACTTAGTCTTGCATGCCGTTCAATCCTGAGAGTGTGATGCCGTCCCAAGTGTCCGTAAGGGCAGTAATTGACTGAGGACCGCAGTGCGCTTCGGGAAGCCGATTGGCCATGAGCGCTTCGGCTCCCTGCTAGGCCAGACCTTTGTCAAGTGCATGTATGCGTCCGAAACACCCAAGGGCAAAGATTGTGCCTCGCGTGCGCACAGGAACCAAGCAGGTCGAGCAAATGGTTCAAGCGCAAATTGACGACGAAATTGTCCTTGCCATATTCCATCTGTAGCGTCAAGCATTTATAAGAGGTGGGATATAGAACCGTTACAACCTGCTGGCTTAATACTCCTGGATGCGAGCCGAAACGCAGCTTCACCCGGTGAGCTTGAAAATCGTGTTAGCTTCCAATTTGAATGACAGTTCATTGCATTCAGGGCCTCAGACAGTATCTGATTGATGATTTCGTCTTCCTGATTTTGAGCGGCGTGCACAGCTGCATTTGACAAAATTTGTGGACAGTTACATTTCAATTCTGTAGACATTTCGAGCAAAACGTTTACCTTATTTTTATTCCACGGGATAAAGACAGGCTACGTGTGCACCTCCTGTGGAGGGGAAGGGTTCATATTAAGTCGAGCCTATCATCTTAATCCCGCTCGGGGCGCAAGCTGAACCGTGTTTATTTCAAAATCAGCGAGAGCGCTTCACATATAAATATATCGGTTATACGAAAGGAACTGGGAAACGAGCTACAGTGCGCTGCTTTAAAATAACGTACCTCGTTTGCTCTGTACTTCATTTACTTTTCGCGGGGCTGAGAAATAGAGTTTCCGCATAAAAGTTTCACGACATTTGAATTTTAAAAAAGTTGATTTTTGTAATTAAGATGTTTTCTGTTTATCCATTTAAACCCATTTAAAATTACAGTTTTTTTGTTATCGATATTTAAGCAAGGACCATCAAGGACTCTTGGTG
>JAYGXS010000914.1:0-17973 GCA_036362985.1 Ligula intestinalis
CCTCAGCTTGGTCAAGGGCACGCTGGCAGACAAGGCTTTCTTACGCATATAGGCCAGCCGGCTTTGTTACATATATTGCCTCGTGTTTATGTCCCCCAGACGGAGCAAACAGTCCATTCGCGAATACTTGCTTTGTGGGCTAATACATCGGTCCTAACATCTGACTGCTTTCTTTCATCAGATGGATCGCACATCTTTCAACGCTACATTCTCTCTCATTTGCCCAAAGCTAACCTCTGCAACAAAGAATGTGGCAAAACGAAAAGGAGATGAGGAGTATCGTACATTTCAATATCAGTCAGTAGTAGTCAGTATATTTGGAGTAAATGACCGAAGCCCTTAAAAACTCCATCAAAATGGTACAGGAATGCATAAGTTTTTGTGAAAATATGCAAACATTGTTACAGATAGCTTTTATTGTGCAAAAGGGCACAGAAATAATTTGGAAAAATGAATTGTTGACGAGATGAGGCGTTTGCGGAATGGCAGCATACAAATGTTCAGTCTCTGTGATCTTTTAGTGTAAGTAAATACTCTATTGAAATCAAACGAGTAGTGTGATTTTTGTAATGTTATGTCAAATAGGTGTAAGGTGTTAACATATGGTTATCCAAACGTCTCTTGAAGACGTCAACCGTGGGTGCATACACAATAGACTCGGGAAAGGAGTTCCACTGCCAAATGAACCTTTGAGAGAAGAAGGATCAGCGTTGGTTTGTTCGGTTTAGTTCCTTCTTCAACTGGCAGTCATGTCTTCGGACGTTCCTTCATGGGGCCATTTGAAAGATATCCTCCCATTTGACATCCAGACCAGTTCGCCTTAGTAACTGAAAAGTTGCTATAAGTTCCCCTTTGTCTTGTCTATAATGGAGGGGAAAGAGGCTTAAAGCAGTCAGCCGCTGTTCATAAGTGGACTGCTTAAGTTCAAGGACCACCTTGGTAGAACGTCTTTGAACACCTTCGAGAATCTGCGTGTCTTTCTGAAGCCAGGGCCGCCAAGCCTGTATCGCATATTCCAGATGCGGCCGCACGAACGTTCCCTATACTTTTCCGAAGATATCGGTATTCAGGTTAACGAACGTCCTTCCAATGGCGCCCATGACCGATATTGCTCTCGCTGCGTCTTTGGAGCAGTGTGCGGTGACGCTTAGATCGTCTTAAATAAGAACACCTAGGTCTCTTTGCACACTTACGGCTTCGAGTGGTGGGCCTCCTCAGATATAATGTCGCAAGAGTGCAGTTCTGCGTCGTCTTGCTGATAGTATGTGCATTACTTCACATTTTTTGGAGTTGAAGTTCATGCACCAACTGTCGCTCCAACAGTGCAGTCGGTCTATATCCTCTTGTAATATTTGTAAGTCCCTTTCGCCTTTTATCTCCCTTCACAGTTTGAGATCATCAGCAAAAAGTACTATGTCAGATTTAATTTCTCTCACGATGTCATTTACGTAGATGATGAAAAGGAGCGGCCTAAGAACTGACCCTTGTGGAACAGTAACCACCTGCAGTAACTTTTTGACTACGGTCTCCAAGGAAGTCTTTAATCCAGTTCAGGAGATTCCCTGTTATCCCAAAGTTGGTCGGTTTTTGAATGAGTCGCTGATGTGGAAGTCGATCAAACGCCTTGGTGAAGTCAAAATAAAATATATAACATCTACATGAATTTTGTCCAGTGTTCTAGCGTTGTGATAAGATTTGTAAGACAAGACCTCTTCTCATAGAAACCATGCTGGGCTGAGCTGATTTGGCGGCAAAATGAATCGAGGAATAAAAGCAATTTTTGATTATCCTTTCTTTCAGCTTACAGCAGATGCACGTCAAACTAACCGGTTGGTAGTTGGTGGGATAGAGTCACGATTCCCCCTTATGGATGGGTATGATATTTGCCAACTTCCATGTTTCAAGTAGTTTACCAGCTTCGAGCGATTTTCGAAAAACTATACTGAGTGGTTCCGCTAATTCCTCAGATAGTTCGCGTAGAAGTACCCCTGGGATCTCATCTTGTCCAGGTGACTAGGCTGGATCCAACTTCTTTAACTCTGTCAAAACTGCCTGCCATGTAAATAATACAGTGCTTATAATCAAGTTGTTGACGGCTTGTGACAAAGGGCGTGGCTGGAGAGGTGGCCCCGTATTATAGACACCTTGGAAGAATTCTGAAAAAAGTTCGGCTTTTTGAGGGCCACTACTCACAGTTTCGTTGTTTTTGTCTTTTAAAGTTGCGAGATGGTCACGGTTCTTTGTAGAACTTCTGATGTAGGAGTAGAAGGAGTCGTAGTTCATACGAGGCTTGTGTTGCTCTGATGATTTTCTTGCAGAAATTGCGTCGTTGTCTGTACTCCTGGAGCTTGTTTTGATACTTCGTCTCTTGAAATATCTTCCACAGCTTGTGTTTCTTACGGATCTCCTTTTTTACCGCTTTTGTCAGCCATCTTTGTCTGTTGCCCGTCGAACATCTATTGAGAGTACAGTACAATTCGATCAAGTTTTTCGTTCTTGATTTAAAGATATTCCAACATTCATTTATACCCCCTCGGAATTATTCCGTCCATCTTGTAGGCCCAATCGTCAAATTCATTGCCTCCAAGTTTCCCCGCCAGACATTTCTAAATGGATTGGAGCTTCGTTTGGGGACAGCTACCAGCGTTGATTCCTACATCAATGTCATATGATCAGAGGAACCTAGGTGTGGACCTACATTAATTCCATCAACACTTTCCTCGCTTTTGATACAAGGTAGATCCAGACAACTAGATCTCTGACCTTCATGCATTCGAGTCGTGGTTCGTACATGCTGAAGCAGGAATTCGTCAAGTGTCATGTCTAATAGCATTTGATCGAATTCTTGTCTAGGGCCCTTACTGTTCATCAGATCCCAGTTAATCGACGGGGTATTGAAATCGCCTACACTAATGCTGTCTTGTTTCCGACACTCTTCACGCATTCGGGTGAGTAACAGCTGATCTTTTTTCCGCAGGTTGATTTGGAGGCCTGTATACAACGGTAAAAGTCACATTTTCAGCTTTGGGTACCAATAAGTGACATTGCAGCATTTCCAGGTCATTGTCATTCGCACATTCGTCTGCCAGCACCATCACATCGATCAGGACGCACAGGTCCTCTCGGAATCCATGCCTGGTGTTGTGGACTTCTTCACTCAGCGCGGGTTGACGATTTCGGCAGCCAAGTCGTCCATCACTGCTTTCACGCTGGACCCGAAAGAGTTTAATCGTCACCCGGCTATCATGGTCAACGGTGGGGCTTTGCCACTGGTCCGTAGGCCTAAACTCCTTTGCGTCTGTTAAGATCCGCTCTTTGCGTTCGCGGACCATGGGAGTGAGGTCGCAAGAAAAGTGAGCCGATGCACCAAGGTCCTCAAGGCTCTCGCGGGCACATCCTGGGGCTACTCGAAAGAGAGGCTTGCGACCGCATTCAAAGCGCTGGCCAAACCGCATCTCACCTATGCGTCAACAGTCTAGTCTCCCACAACAAACTCTTGGGCCAGCAGTTATGGTGGACCTGTTCACAGCCTGGCCATCCAAACCACCATCGTTGCAACGCTCCTGGACCTAGCCGTAAAGTTCGGTCGTCCATCCGAGCTCTCCATAAGGCAGCTGTCGCCTCACCTCTCTCTGATCTACCCGCTATAGGCTACCAGCGTCTTCATCAGAGAGCCGTTGTGGACGCGAAATCCGGCAACCACCCCCCCCCCCCGGTCCTTCTGGGTGGCTATCCACCTCCGATTGCGGCCTCGGAACGACATCTCCCAAGGGTGACTCGCTGTACCCTGGCGCAGCTACGCAGTGGATACTGCATGCTCCTTCGCTAGTACCAACGCCGGCTCGAACCATCTTTACCCAACAGCTATCCCGACTGCGGCGTCTCGCCGCATGACTGCCGTCATCTCTTCGCCTGCAGTTCCCGGCCAGGCATCCAAATCACCCCCGTGGACCATTGGCTCAAGCCGGCTGGGGTCGCGGCTTTTCTTTGTATCCCAACTGCACCCAGTTTGGACTCCTGCGGGGACCCCTGATCCAACAGGGGCTACCAACCAACCATGGTGTACTTAAATAATCATTCAGTTTATTCGGTCGTTACAATAGTAGGCGCTCACTCGCAGTCAGTTGCTTAGCGACTTGTAGAATATGCTAAAATGGAACCGATAAAGACGAGTCTCTATGCGACGGCTCTAGATCGAGCTCAACGGGACAAGCATGTTCCATAACCAGAGCGGTGAGCATCCTACTATCATCATATTTCTGATCGCAATCGATAAAACCATCGGGCTTGCGGTGCAATGTCCCTGTAGCACTCAATTTAACCAGAATTGGCGGAGACCTCTGTCCCTGGGGTTGTATACTGTTAGCTGATGATAGCTAATGAGCCAGAAGTGACCATTCCGGTTGTGCCTAAGCACGTATGAATCTCCCGCAAGTACTCCTGTGCGAGGATTTGCAAACCTTTCTCCAACCTGTCACAGATGACGCATCTCGCACAGGATAGCGGCGGTTTTCAGAAGCAGGTAACAGTCCCCTCGTCGTATATCTGCAAAGCCCAACAATTCAACAGGATCCAGCACAACTGTAATCATACCAACATTTGTGTCAATACCTGTCTTTTCAACTTTCCTTGCTCCTTTTCCTCGAAGCGAGCCCAGCAAGTGAAGCAGGTCACTCCGAATATCAGTGATCTATCTCATTTGTCGCATATTTTATGTCTGCGGCAGCCCGACTGGTAGTAGTTTCCTTTTCCACACCAGGAGCACCGCTCAGCGATTATCCCGCTGTTCTAACGCCGATTCTTATCCCAAAGTCACTAACAGTTTCTGCATGCCCACGTCTAGTCCCTCGGAAAGTCAGTTTACGTCGGCTGACTTTCTTTGTCTTTGTGATAGACGTTGCCGTCGACACGGACCTTCTAACTACCTTTGATATGTTTGTGCCACACGACTAACCTATCCTTTCGCGGGATGATTTTTCTTTTCATAGTGAAGATAACTTCCTCGTACGGAAGCTGTTCTCCCGAGCTCCGGACATCAGCCACCATTTCCACAATAGTGAGGTGCAAAAATATGTGCACAGCATACACCCCTCGGGCTTGCTCGGTCTAAATGACCATTGCCTGTCCGACTGCAGGCCGCGAAGATAGTTTGGACACGCGCTTCGGTTGTCAACCATTTGATCCTCCGAGGGCACCGATACATTCCTCTGCGTATACACAACAAAGCAAACTTCATGCACGACCGGCACTCGGTGCCCCGTCTTCAGGATTCCACCACTTTTTCCTCGAGAATCAATCTGGTGAGCGTCATCAGCCGAATACCTGTCACTCTTAAACTCAATAATGCTCCCTTTGGCCAGACGTACATCTACGTCTGTTGTCCCCCACCGTATGTGTACATCCACAGTGATGGTGGCCAGTCAGAATGTTGAAGAACACCAGGAGTAGCCCACCTTAACGCCACACCACCTTAAAAGTTAAAGCGTGACAACAGAATCAAGTGCGCTTCTTCCGCGCCATTCCTGATTTTCTTTCAAGCGTCACATGCAACATCTCCTTAGCGGTGTCAACTTTTACCGAATAAAAGTTCTTACCGAAAAGTGCTGACTTCATGCTGCCAAGCATCATCATTTCCGGTCCGCATGAGCTTGCTATTCGTAACAATATACATCAGAAGATACGATCAATAAACATGGGTTTATTGGCCTGAATTTTCTGATGCTCACTCAAAGCCATCGCCAATTTCAGAAACCGTCAGAAATACCATGTTAGCCACCATAGTTTTTTGTGAGAAAAAATTCTGTTTATGTTAAGTCGTGTATCAGATCAGCAGTAAATAGGAACACAGCAGACAATTTGGACTACATATACAGGTAGGTAGGGAGTGTATATGCAAATTACGGGAAAGAAGAAGATGGTTGTGGAGACAGGAAGTCCGTCCTCCGTTTCGATTCCCAATGCAAAATGAACAACGAATTGCTGGTATAGAAAAACGCGAACATACATCCCACAAGATCGTGGGCATTCAACTGTCTGACAGCCAGGCGTCTCCTCTTCCAAATATGTTAACAATTTGAAATAAATATCTTTTTAAGAATCTGAAGCAATCCAGTGTTCCAAGAAGATACACGTTCGAATCTGTTGTTCGTGTCCAAGTACTCCAGATGGGAATGCAGGCAACTAGAACTTAGCCGAGTATTTGTTTGGCGGTCATTTAATGCCTTTTCTCTGTGGACAACAGCATTTTTGTGGTTGGAGGAGACACAAAGAGTTCCTGGTGAGAGAACGGCGCTGGCGCAGATTAGTTTTCGGGGGGCTTCTACGGAGCACACCTCTTCCTTGTGAGCTGTATGACGTCAGGCAGGACAGGTGACAATGCACTCATGACGCCTTTTTTGTTTTGTTTTGTCACTGTTCACTGCATTGGTCGCTTTCTTACACGTCTTCTCGCAAACAGATGGTACAGACTGCCCGATCTGCGGCAGAAGAGGGGCTGCCCAGCTGCTGCGTCCCTACCCGGCAAATCTCGTGTCTTTGTCTCTGGCGGTTACAATGGCTCTCACACCTTGCTTCTGTGGAGTTTTGCCATCTGCGAGCAGACTGGCAGGAGAAGGCGACATCAGCCAGCACCGCGCAATGTTTGCTACCAGCTGCCCCCATGAGAACCGCGCAGTTTGCCCCGGCAGCGATACAGTTTGGAAGAATTAATGCCGCTCGCGGATCGAAGGATCTAAGCGTTGTGGAGATGTTATCGCCACCAGACGTCAGGTGCCCGCTCGGCCAGTGGACGGAGCTGGTTGTGATAAAGGAGCCTCGCCTGGTTGTCGATATTCTCCCCTCCGGCGACGACGCCGTCTTTGTTCTTAGTAACGGAGTCTCCCTGTGCTCCGCATTCTTTCTTCCATTCAATTTGACAATGTGACCTATTTTATAAGGTAGAAGGAGCATCTGACACCGGTTTCAAATAATTTAGCATAGCTTGTTCGATTGTGAATTTGTTTGATGTCCTGACTTGGCATCAGTTCTATGGTTTTTGTTAAAGAAAACTGCATTATTATGCGCATTTAAGAGGCACCGGAAAACGCGGTGATATATTACTTCACCCGAATGTTTACGTGACACCGGTAATGACAACAAATCGTAAGTGGTCATCGAAGGGTCCAGTACATACATTCAAATGAATGGTTGGAGCTGTACCCATCCGCAGTAAACGTGCGCGTTTTTGATGCTGACTTTTATTGCTTGCAAGCTTCAAAATAAACGACTGGTCATTCTGTCCTAGCATTTGGCTTGACTGATTCGAGATTATGTTTGCTTTTTGGGGCCCACAATAGGCGTCCCTGTGGGGGGGGGGGCAGTTAATCTTAGCGACAAAGGTCGGTGTAATGCATAGCGAAGCATAAATCCCATAAGTTTGGAAAATAAAATGATTAGGAAAACCAACGAAATTGCATAACTCTTTTATAAGGTTGCATTTTTTGTTCGCTAGCTGTTTTAGTACTTTATTTCAATGAATGATACCCAAGATGCACATCCGACTAAAATATGAATATAGGCAGTTGCGATCAGCTTTCCAAGTGATCTTACTAAATTGTTCGACTGCTAGGCTCAGGAAGCCAAACTATTATGAAATTGATTATTCTAGGATAAATCTAACTTGCTTTGTGGTCCATGTATGTTTTGGGACGTAAAAATCACAGGCTAAATTATATGAATGGACCATATTGAAGCGACCGATTACTTCTAAGTGCAACAATCTTTCTCGGTACTACACCAAAGTAAACTCAATTACTTCAAAACTCTGCAAACTACGCTTACAGTCACTGTATTTAAGACCAAAAAATAACTACTTTAACGCACTGGCTCAACAAAGTTCGCTTCAGTGTCTATCGGCAAGGACGCCGGGCATCACTTAAGTGCATTTACCTGTGGGATAGAATAAGACAATGGTATACGCATTTACCTCATGAGTTCTAACAAAAAATTTCCCGTGTTCGTAGTTTAAGGCACTAGACGGAAGAATAGGTAATCGTCACAATAAGCAGAATAATTTTCGTTCAAGTTAGATGTATATAAAAGCATCAAGTAATGCACGGATTTCCCTTAGTAAAGCGGTTTAATTTTACGGTGCGGCACCACAACAGAAAGCACAACTTACGAAGAGCAAGGATATCATTTTCAGGGGTCGGTATAATAACCATCCAGAAAGATACTTCATCAGAGCAAGCTTTGTCCACTTTCCAAACGGATAATTGGTGTCTGCTGATGAAAGCATCTCAACAACGCTTATTTTGTCTTCCTAGTCCCATTTGTCGGCGACAATGATTCTGTGAGGTGAGCTGGTATCCAAAGTCCAGTTTATCGCGCCAGCCACCTACACCCTCCCTCATCCCCGGTCTTATTGACTTTGTCTTTACACCGGATACGGAGGTGGGAGTGGCGAGCGAGTGTGTAGATTCTGCGCAAGTCTGCCTAAACTCCTGTTTTCTCTCGCGCCTGTTCTCTGTGTTGCTCCTGCTAGCTGTCGCTTGCGTATTGCTTGCCCAGCTTACCTTTGTGTCAGTTGCGGCTTGCTCCAGCGTTTGCTGCGGCTTGTTGAAACGCGTGGTGCCCATCGTCGAAATCGACGGGGAAACTGTCGTGTGTGTGTGTGTGTGTGTGCTGTACTTGGATAGGTGAAGCCGATCATACCCGGCGCAGTGCAACGCCTATGCAGTGCGCGCTCCCGACTATTTCCACGTGGCAGAGGTCTGACCGTGTGAGTAGAAAAGTAATCTGATGACCTTGGTAGGACGGCGTCAAAGTGGGCCGCTTGCGGTGGCGCACCCGATCTCTGCGTACGTGCGTCACAGAGACCACTGATGTCATTGGCACTGTGCATGAGCATTAGCACTGGACTTAAACAATTCATTAGTTATCAATTTTGGGATCAGATGAGATGTAAAGAGGGGAGGAATGAAGACACCACCAATCTGCTCTAGAACACTCTTCGAAAAACGATGGGGAATGTCATTTTCAATTGCATTATTCTAACCAGCAACGTAACCCTCTCCGACATGGACTTTTATGTGAGTTTCCGCATGACTTTATAACTGCCCTTCTCCAAAGGGTGGTCCCTGGTCCTTCCTCATTACCGGCAGCAGCCAGTGGTAGGTACTAGTGTCGACCATGGTAAGGTGACAAACAAGTTATCACCCATACACCTTTCATCCTTCCTGAATTTGTGATAGTGCCCTGTACCATTCTTCAATTCACATCTTAATCGGCGTCAGCAGCTTGGCCATCATTCTCGACTAGGTTAATGGTATGCTCCACGGCAGGGGTCACATAGGCACGTTGACTAGCGCTGGATTCTAGTGAGAGTTGACTTTCGAGGCATCTACTTCACTCCCTCCCTCCCTCAACCGGCCACGGTGTCACACCTGTTTACATTTTCCGCTTCCCAATGCAAACAGCGCACCTCAGTCCTACGTTTGGGTAGGTAAGATCTCCTTTTAGAAATGACAGTACAGTGGCAATGCAACAGGCAAAATAGTTGATCAATTTCTGCGAATGCAACTCACCTGAAAGCGTGATAATGCCGCATGCTGGCGCGCGGGTCCCAACCTCTCATTTGTGATGACGATCGCGATTTCTCCCTGCACTGATGTGCTGTAGCTCTATCCCGCAGGTGAAATACTTTTAATCCTGGCAGCTGCGATATTTAGGCGCGGTTCCTTATGAAAAGGAAAGACATAGGACGCCAGAATGAAAGGGACTGTTTATTCTGTAAGGAAGAAGTAGAGATTCTGTTCCATGTTCATGTCTGCACTTTAAAAAAAAGTTATATATAAAAAGTGATGGTGGAAAAAAATGAGGTCTGGCTATTAGTCCTTATGAAGATGACCATGTGGACCATATTTAGAAATTCTGCAAAACAGCAAATAGAGCGTCTGCAACAGAAGTTTGATACTGTTATTCCTATGATTAATAGAAAAAAACCACTTTTATATGTTCCTCCTTGAAAAAGCATTTTCATGAAATATTCAGCTGACGAAGATTTTTGCATGTTACCTTTTCCAAGGTGATGTCTAAATGAAAATAGAGATTTTTGACATGAGTTTAATTAACCTGACGATACGTGACACAGTTTGGCTGGAAATGAAAGAACCCACATTTCTCTTTATATTGGAATACTTTTTGCAATAGTAGATTACTTCTAGGCTCTGTTCTGAGCATGCGAATGCAGAAAAGAGTGGCAGCATTTTTATTATGATGTGGCAATTATTATTAATCCTCGGTCTGTTTTTGTTTCTAAATCACGCATAGGCGGAAAGTATAGAGTACAAAAAAGTATATGTCTACATGATTTAGATTTATTAATATCTGTTTTTACTTTCCCCTCCACAATAAGATAGGGGTAAAATAAAATATGGTCAATAAGTTTGGTTACTTGATTTTGTTGCAAAAAATCTCCACACTTAAGGAAAAATTGTTTTCAAAACTGAAACTGTTTCTTCTTTCTTAAAATAAATGCTATTTCTTTAAAGTGACTTCACGTGCATGTGAGCAACGTCGGGCTTATTTTTCGGCTTCTGGAAGGGATACGTTTTAAACTTGTGTTACTTATTTTGGGGTTCTCCCATAGCATAATGCCTGCGAATAAAAAATTGGTTCTATCATACTCCATAGCGTGGGAAGTTGCTTCGATATTAGGCTACGCCCGATTTAGCCAAAATCAATGCCCATTTCCCTTAATAAACTTTATTAAAAGGGCTGTTTTCCTACCTAAAAGACTTTTTCGGGATTAAAGCCAGTCAGTATATCAAAATAACGTGACCAAATATACAATTAACCAACAAGTCAAATTTTTTCATGAAATTTGTACGAATTCGTACACATACTGTAGAAACGTATGATTTTGCCTGCATGGAAAGCATGCAGCTTGCTCATTCGAAACCCTTAATACAAATGTAGCGACAGGTCTGGTATAAAATAATGCTGGAAGTGACTGGATTACCCTGGTTGATGCTTCGGGATGATTAATAATACAACTATTATTAAGTAATCTTTTCTAATCGGAAGCAAATTTCAGAATGTCCGAAAAGTTTTCATTACATCTACTATAGACAGTGAACACGTGGGAAAGAGTGGAAAATAATTAGCGATATTGACTGGCCGTGATTATCCAACGAAGGCCTTAAAATGAGGAAGGAATATTTATAAGCGGCGGAGCCATACATTAGCACAGGACCTTCAGTTACACAGCTAATAAAGCTAAGTTCACTTTTGTTCCTTAGTGTGGGAAAAAGCGTCATATATTTAATGAAACGGGCTTCAAGAAAATGCTTCTTAACTAGTAGGAATGCCGGAGTCAGCCATTAGAACAAGGTAAGTTGTTCGTATTCAAAAGGATAGAATCACAAGCATTCACGACGTTGGCTTGCCGGAACGAGAATTCCATTGACGAAGTGCAAAAGAGTGCAATTACGGCGTACTCAGGCGTGTCGTGTCTTGGCAACTGTAGCCTATCCACGCTGCATCACTGTGTGCCTGAAATTGCGTGCCTTCATGGTCACCAGAGCCTGAGATGTCTCACTTTACCTTCGCGCAGCGTGTGACAACCTCCGCCAACGCTGCGACGCCAATCAATATCTCCCTCTTCACCGATTGGTCGCAGACCACCGAAACTGGAGAGCGCTTGTCTCAGCCGCAAGGTTCTTTGGCCCGCGTGAAGGCTAAATTAACTGAATCTGTCTTCGCTAATTTATGAGTTGAGAAACTTGTTGAACGCAGTACATGCAGACGAGAATGGCGTTCCGACAAAGACAAGGGAGACTGGAAGTGCCATTCCAGGCTCATTAGCCGTCCCCAGGCAGTCATACCCAACCCCATATGGTGCCCCACCGGTGCTCGAACCCGCTAACTTGTAAATTAGAAGTCCAACGGGCTCGTTGCCTTGTCAGACATTATACCAATCGGTGAGCACCCCTTTACCATTGTCGATATTCCCTATTGAAACCAGCAAGGCAACGAGCCCGTATCGCAGTGGTTAGAGCAGGGGTCGGCAACCTTTTTAACCTACAGAACCAAAAAGCAAATATTTGGATACGCATTCCTGAATTTATTCTTTACTCACTAGCGAAACGGCCCGGCTTCGCCTTAAGGCCTCCCTGCCCAACCCCCCCCCCCTCCCAAGGGAAGCAGGCGGTACAATAGCTGCCTTCTGCCAAGAAGTGAGTTAACAGTAATGCGTCTGCTCGCCGCACTTTTAAGGCGTTTCAGTGCATAATCCAGGTTGGCACAATTACACTGACACACTCGCGTTTAAGCCCTAGCTGCCTGTTTACACCCCGACCCCCCCCCCCTTCCGCGACGCGCACACAACCTTGGGGTTGAAACCGCTCCCGGCCGCTGCCGTAAACGCGCTGACCGTAAAGCACTCGACCTAAATTCGCTAACCCCCTCCTATACTCCCCCCAGGGGCAGCAGGCAGTAAAACAGCAGATGCGGAGCGTAGGATAGACAGCTCACAAAAGCGATTCCCAAGAGAGGCGGACAGGCATGCGAACTATGCTATCGGCGAACAAACCTATGACTCTTGACACCAGCCAATCTAAAACGGAATAGGAACCCCACAGAATCACACAATCGCTTTTATTAAGTATACAGATTGTTAATGGGATTTCTGGCGTTGCATGGATTCGATGAGGGTTTTATAGTCTGGTCGGTAGTTGGTGAGGTTAAGCTTCATGCAAGTGCTGAGGCTTTCATCCATTAGACGTGATCTTATTGTGGACTTGATGTATCTAAGATGTGAGAATGACTGCTCACATGCATACGTAGATCCAAACAGGAGCAAAGCAGCAATACTCACATGCTGCAGTGTGTGGTATGTGACCGGAAGCGTGTTCCAAGTTTTGATTATCATCTGGTCTTCGGATTGAAGTTTTTTTAAATTTCTGTCCACATGTGCTCGCTTGTCAACTCCGCTTTATGTCGTGCGATATTTTACAAATCTTAATTGAGTGCGTTGAACTTATTCACCCACATGTCTGAGGCCTTAAGATTAGCCTATTCTTATTCGAAATCTCTGATGGAGAGACCAGGAATATAACGTAGGTCGGTTGTGTTCAATGAACACTCGGTTGGATGGGTGATGAAATTAAAAAGACGAGTGTGTTCTCGAAATTCTCCAAAGCGTGCTTTGAACGACTGTAGGAGACTGGATGTGACGCCAACTAGCTGGTAGACATCAAAGTTTTGAGTGGAATCACTGTGCATGCATCTTTATACTATCTTAAATTTTCAAAATGTAGCAATCGATCTGTTTCAAGATCCATGATAAAGAGTGCAGGCTTGTTTTCAAAAGCAAACACGGATTGTTAAAGGGATGACACTGTATTTCCATTGCCTTGCAACTTAACGTTAAGATGGTTCAGATGTTCGGTCATAACCACGAGATAGTAAAACATGAGGAGCCACTCAGTTTTGGCTAGCTCAGGATACTCAATGCCCTTAATTTCAAGGAACGTCCGGAATTCGTTCAGGCAAGCTGCAAAACGGCTAAGCACCTTCCCCCTTGACAACCGACGTACCTTGCTGTGCAAAATTAGACCATGACAGTTATTTCCAACTTCATCCAGCAGGGTTTAAAAGTGTGGATCATTTGAGAATCGAGCGAAAATAAAGTATATCACACAGATGACCAGCGACATCACTTCGCCAAGCTGCCCGTCGCATATCTGAGCACAAAGAGCTTCCTGGTGTAGACTGCAATTGAAACGTAGGACGGGTCTCTTTTCATATTCACAGAGAAGCGCCACAAATACTTTGTTTTTCCCCACCATACACGGAGCACCATCAGTACACACTGAGATAAGTTTATCCATAGGTAGTTTTTTTTCTTGAGCAAAATCCATGAAAGACTTGAATAAATCCTAACCTCTTGTGGACCCTTTTATTGGCAGAACCGCAAGACTTTCTTCGCGCAGTGTATCACCAGTAGCATACCTTGCAATCCCACTGAACTTCGCCAAATAGCTAACGTCTGTTGATTCATCCGAAGCCAGGGAAACGAACAGCGCTGCATTGATATCTTTCACTTGCGTTTCCTCCACGTGGGTTGCCATCATGATGGTACGCTCATGAACAGTTTTTGCCGACAAAGGCATGTCTTGTATCCGTTTAAGTATCGTGTCTTTGTTTGGAAGATCAGCAAAAAGTTTATCGGCTACATCCAGCATAAACGTTTTAGCAAACTTGCCATCTGTGAATGATTTTACGTCCCTAACAATTGATTAAGATCCAGCAAAGCTCGCGAAGTTATAGTCACCTTCCTGGGTCCATACGTGGAGTTGATTCTGGCTGGTTTGCATCCTGCTCATTAGTTCTTGGCATGCTTTCTTTCGGCTATCTCCCGCAGGGTATTTTGACGCAAACGTATCATGGCGTGTGTTGAAGTGGCGCTTTACATTCGATCGTTTCATCGATGCAATCTTGTCATTGCAAATTAGACGCACCGCATGCTTTGCTCTCTGCACAAAGGCGAATTCTTAGGCCCATTCATATGCAATGGGGTGATTGTCCAACGTCAAAGGCCCTTTTTGTGGAGGAAGCCCGTCATCCTAAAAAAAGTCACACGGCCGGGCAATTAACCCAACGTGAATACTTCCACAAAATCAAGTTTTATTATGGAAATGTGCAAAGCCTATTTAATAAACTTGACGAACTCAAAATACTTGTGGCCGAGCTACGTCCTGATGTAATTGCACTAACTGAAACGGGTCTAAGCGAAGCTATGCAAGACTCTGAAATTCGAATACATGGTTATCAGGTGTTAAGACGTGGCCGAAAAATAGGAAGAGGTGGTGGTGTTGCCCTGTATACAAGTAGTACAGTTGACTTTATCCTCACAGACGAATGTGCGAATGACAATGACCTGGAAATGCTGCAATGTCACTTATTGGTACCCAAAGCTGAAAATGTGACTTTTGCCGTTGTATACAGGTCTCCAAATCAACCTGCGGAAAAAAGATCAGCTGTTACTCACCCGACTGCGTGAAGAGTGTCGGAAACAAGACAGCATTAGTGTAGGCGATTTCAATGCCCCGTCGATTAACTGGGATCTGATGAACAGTAAGGGCCCTAGACAAGGATTCGATCAAATGCTATTAGACATGAAACTTGACGAATTCCTGTTTCAGCATGTATGAACCACGACTCGAATGCGTGAAGGTCAGAGATCTAGTTGTCTGGATCTACTTTTTACCAAAAGCGAGGAAAGTGTCGATGAAATAAATGTAGGTCCACCCCTAATTTCCTCTGATCATATGACATTGATGTGGGAATCAACGCTGGTAGCTGTCTCCGAAAGAAGCTCCAAGCCATTTAGAAATGTCTGGCGGGGAAACTTTGAGGCAATGAATTTGACGATTGGGCCTACAAGATGGACGGAATTATTCCGAGGGGGTATAAATGAATGTTGGAATATCTTTGAATCAAGAATGAAAAACTTGATCGAATTTTACTGTCCTCTCAAGAAATGTTCGTAGGGCGACAGATAAAGATGGCTGACAAAAGCGGTAAAAAGGAGATCCGTAAGAAACACAAGCTGTGGAAGATATTTCAACAGACGAAGGATCAAAAAAAGCTCCAGGAGTACAGACAACGAGCCTCGTATGAACTACGACTCCTTCTACTCCTACATCAGAAGTTCTACAAAGAACCATGACCATCTCGCAACTTTAAAAGACAAAAACAACGAGGCTGTGAGTAGTGGCCCTCAAAAAACCGAACTTTTTTCAGAATTCTTCCAAGGTGTCTATAACACGAAGCCACCTTTCCAGCCACGCCCTTTGTCACAAGCCGTCAACAACTCGATTATAAAACTGTATTATTTACACCGCAGACAGTTTTAACAAAGTTAAAGAAGTTTGATTCGGCCAAGTCACCTGGACCAGATGAGATCCCAGGGGTACTTCTATGCGAACTATCTGAGGAATTAGCGGAACCACTCAGTATAATTTTTCGAAAATTGCTCGAACCTGGTAAACTACCTGAAACATGGAAGTTGGCAAATGTCGTACCTATCCATAAGGGGGGATCACGACTCTATCCCACCAACTACCGACCGGTTAGTTTGACGTGCATCTGCTGTAAGCTGATGGAAAGGATAATCAAAAAATCGATTATATCACTCGATTCATTTCGCCGCCATATCAGCTCAGCCCAGCATGGTTTCTATGAGAAGAGATCCTGTCTTACAAATCTTATCACAACGTGAGAACACTGGACAAAATCCATGGATGAAGGAAACCCAGTAGATGTTATTTATTTTGACTTCACCAAGGCGTTTGATCGAGTTCCACATCAGCGACTCATCCAAAAACTGACCGACTTTGGGATAACAGGGAATCTCCTGAACTGGATTAAAGACTTCCTTGGAGACCGTAGTCAAAAAGTTACTGCAGGTGGTTACTGTTCAGAGTGGGCACCTGTCAAAAGTGGAGTTCTACAAGGGTCAGTATTTGGGCTGGTCCTTTTCATCATCTACGTAAATGACATCGTGCGAGCGATTAAATCTGACATAGTACTCTTTGCTGATGATCTCAAACTGTGGAGGGGGATAAAAGACGAAAGGGACTTCCAAATATTACAAGAGGATATAGACCGACTGCACTGTTGGAGCGACCGTTGGTGCATGAACTTCAACTCCAAAAAATGTGCAGTAATGCACATACTACCAACAAGATGACGCAGAACTGCACTCTTGCGACATTATATCTTAGGAGGCCAACCACTTTAAACCTTAAGTGTGCAAAGAGACCTAGGTGTTCTTATTAAAGACGATCTTAGTTTCACCGCACAGAGTTCCAAAGCCACAGCGAGAGCAATGTCGGTCATGGGCACCATACGAAAGACGTTCGTTAACCTGAATACCGATGTCTTCGGAAAAGTATATGGAACGTTCGTGCGGCCTCATCTGAAATATGCGACACAGGCTTGGCTTCAGAAAGACATGCGTATTCTCGAAGGTGTTCAAAGACGTTCTACCAAGGTGGTCCGTGAACTTAAGCAGTCCACCTATGAACAGCGGCTGACGGCTTTAAACCTCTTTCCCCTTCATTATAGACAAGACAGAGGGGAACTTATAGCAAATTTTCAGTCACTAAGGGAAACTTGTCTGCATGTCAAATGGGAGGATCTCTTTCAAATGGCCCCAAGAAGGAACCTCCGAAGACATGCCTGCCAGTTGAAGAAGGAACTAAGCCGAACAAACCAACGCTGATCCTTCTTCTCTCAAAGGTTCATTTGACAGTGGAACTCCTTGCCCGAGTCTATTGTGCATGCACCCACGGTTGACGTCTTCAAGAGACGTTTGGATAACAACATGTTAACACCTTACACCTATTTGACTTAACATTACAAGCAAACACACTACTCGTTAGATTTCAATAGCGTATTTATTTACACTAGAAGATCACAGAGACTGGATATTCAGTGAGCATTTGTACGCTGCCATTCCGCAAACGCCTCATCTCTTCAACAATTCATTTTTCCGAATTATTTCTGTGCACTTTTGCACAACAAAAGCGATCTGTAACAATGTTTGCATATTTCACAAAAACTCATGCATTCCTGTACCATTTTAATGGAGTTTTTAAGGGGTTCGGTCATTTCCTCCAAATTTACTGACTGATACTGGCTGATATTGAAATGTACTATACTCCTCATCTCCTTTTCGTTTCGCCATATTCTTTGTTGCAGAGGTAAACTTTGGGCAAATGAGAGAGAATGTAGCGTTAAAAGATGTATGATCCATCGGATGAAAGAAAGCAGTCAGATGTTAGGACCGATGAATTAGCCTACAAAGCAAGTGTTCGCGAATGGACTGTTTGCTACATAAACACGAGGCAATATATGTAACAAAGCCGGCTGGCCTATGTGCGTAAGAAAGCCTTGTCTGCCAGCGTGCCCTTGACCAAGCTGAGG
>JAYGXS010000915.1:0-17968 GCA_036362985.1 Ligula intestinalis
TGATCACACTCAATGGAGTGCGCAAATACGAGTGATAAATGGTTCCGTAGGAGAATGGCTGACTTGTGTTCCTTGATGTGAGTCTCAAGGCGTCGGCCTGTTTGGCGAATATAAACGCAAGGGCGACCAGCGCATGGTATACGGTAAACGACTTTTATTATTTGTTCCACGGGTAGAGCGTCCTTTACTCGACATAAGCGTTTGCGCAGTGAGGTTGCGGGCTTGTGGGCAACGGAGATGCCAAAGCGACTTAGTTGCCGAGAGATGGTTTCAGATACTCCATTCATGTAGGGTAGAGAATAAAATTTCCGTGGCAATGTAACATCGCTGGGAGGGAGGTATTTGTTTTTTAAAACAACTCGTAGCCAGCAGCTCTCCTCCACCGCCGTGAATTGTGGATAGTCAAACGGGAGAAATGCAAGTGACTGCTTGATATAGATGCAGCTTTCTCCGCCACGGCCATTGTTTCGATCGTTCCGAACGCATGCATAGCCTAGAACAGAAAGTTCTGCGTCAGGTACACAGGCCGATGCCCATGTCTCAGTTACCATAACAATGTCTGGGCGGTTGACGAAAACCATAGTCTGGAGCAGAGGCATTTTATTAATCAGTTATCCTGGCATTTAAAACGACCAATTTAAGAGGGCATGTCTGAGGTTTCGGTGGCGGGACAGCTAGGCCGTCACTGTTACCGGCTTCGACCAGAGCGATGTTCTTTTGACCTGAACTATTTTTCCCTCTCTTATTTTGAGATTTGTCTCGCCATTGGTTCTCCGTTTTTCCAGCTCTATTATTAGCTGTCTCATCTTTCTCCGCTCTTTCAACTCGTAATCCGGCTGAAAAAAACTTGCGAATGCAGACTATGTAAGGATGGTTTGCGCTCTAGCAAGAGTTTCGCCTGTGCTTTAGTTTCTAAAATAATTTTTAGAGGTCGTGGCCGAGAAATTGATTTTGGAGCTGTTGGAGCCTTCCCTATTCGAAATACCTTAAGAATGCGGAATGACTCGCCTGGTTTTAGCAACGGTTTGGCGTACACTCGCATAAGACCCACATCATGGTCAGTTCGTTCTTGTGCAATTGACGACTCTGACTCTGGGGTCCCCTTTACAACTATTTTCTGCTTGCGACTCAATGGGGCATATGTTGCAAGCTCACGTGTTTCAGCCGAGGGAGCAATTGTATCCGGTACACGCGGTTCTGATGTACTGGCTATTGGGTAAGCTGAATGCAAACCCATGAACCGTTTGGCTTTCTTAGGCTTATGCCGCTTTTGAGTTATGATCTTGTCAAACTCTTGGTCATCGCTTTCTTGTGCAGAGTCGAGCAACGATGTGGTGCTAAGATGCAAATCCCGATAATTGCTACTGTCGCTTAAGCCGAGTGACGATGGTATAGCCCGTGGGCTTGACACATGATCCGATATGCAGGTTTCAGGTGTGTCGACAGACATGTCCAAATCCAAGTCAATATCAGCGTCAACTCGTTCTTGTGCAATTGTTGGCGCTATCTCTGGAGCCCCTTTTACAATATATTCTGCTTGTGACTCACTGGTGCATCTGTTGCGAGCTCACGAGTTCCGACCAAGCGGCCATCTGTATCCGGTACTAACGGTTTGATGGGTCCTGATGTGCCGGTTTTTGGGTTATATGACTGCGCATTCCTGGCCCATTTAGACTTTCGAGCCTTTCTAGCCTTATGCTTTTTTGGCTTCATGAGCTTATCGACCTCTGTATCGTCGCTTTCTAGTGCAGCATCAAGCAACGATGTGACGCTAGGACGCAAATGCAGATCATTGTTAGTGCTGCCTGAGCAGAGTAACAATGGCGTAAACTGCGGATTTATTTTAGTTTCTTTGCGATCGAGTGAGACGCCCACTGGTTTACTTGGTTCGGCAGATAATATGCGAGTTTCAGATTTACCGGCCGAGGCTATCTGAGCATATGTACTTTTATTTATCCCCGGTTTTTGGCCGACAAGGGCTGTTTTAACCGCTGTATAAGAAATATGTGTTTTTCGATGGGCTATCTCTTGTTTCAGTTTATTTACCTCGTGGTAAAGTTCCTGCTTTATCTCCGAAAACTCCTGGCGGAGGACGAAGTCCTCACAGTCTAACTTCGGTAAACGTAGTAGACATCTTGGCCGTTTGGCGGGAGGTAGAGAATTTATAAAATTATCTAAGTGGCCATATCGGCAGTTACTGTCTGGTCGTATCTTAACATGGTTGTCAAGGGCCCGTGTCGAAGTGGCCGGGCTGCCTGAGGTGCTAACACCCTAATAACCAGATTTGGCGACCCGGGTTCGAGATCCGGCGGAGGCGAAACGTTTCGTGCTGACGGACTTGTAGCATCTAAAGTCTCCATGTTATATAAGATTTTTTTGTGTTGCGACCTGCGTGTGATACTGCCAATTAAGTCGGAAGCCAAATCAAAGAGCCCGTAGGAGTGAGGCGGAGAGAAGATCGATTGGTCAGATAGTGCAAGTTTACTGAGACAAGCAGGTTACAGCAAGTCAGAGTAAAATATTGAGTTCCTGACAGATACAATGAGTGTGTTTGGTTAAAAATTTCCTTAGGAATAACGTGAGAGTCACTATTATCCTAAATATTATGATAATATTAGGATAAGGGTATATAACAACACAGTGATATAAGGACTCAGCCTCGGCGTGAAATTCGGAGATGTGCAGATTTTTGTGGCACAGAGGAGTTTTTCACAAAATGGACACGTCCAAGAAGCAATTTCCAAACTTTGGAAATAATTCACAGCGGAGGAATTTTTCAGAGCGACCGGATTCAGATTTCCACGTAGAAAAATTCCAAACTTTGGAAATATATAGTCAATTCTTGAATAATTTCCAAGAAGCGTGTCTTCTATACTGAGATAGAGACTAAAAACACGTAAGCTCGAGAGACTTGAAATTCGCAAACAATTTCAAACTTCGCGCAACCGACAGAGATGATCCAACATGGGCCTTACTGAAGTCAGGGAGATAACCTTCGCTTTATAGGAAGATTTAGCGATAAAACGGCTAATGTGCAATGTTATAAACATAAAGTTCACAGAATTTAATTCATCTCAGCACATAGTGGACAATGAAAATTCCAATTTTATAATCAACTTCCATGGATTTGCTCCTGGCAAAGCACGTCAGCTTCAATTACCTCCTCAGATTTTATAAGCCGATGGCTATGCGTTCGGCCTTGAAGGACCAAAAACAAAGAATCGTCAGGGATATAGCAAGTGCTGTTATATATCAGTATCAGTTTATTGAGGGAAAGATAGGTGAATGCCTTTGAACTCCCTGTTGGTAACAGGACGATAGGAAAAAAGTTGATGTAAAGAAAAATTTAAAATGTACGACAGTTACATGTTCCGGGAAAACAATCACAACAAAATATGACAGAAAAAATATATGGCTACTTGCAAATCGCGAGTAGTATATTTCGATGCAATGTATGTGATAAACAATGTGATTCATTGTAAAGTGATTCATTGTAATCTGATGAAGGAGTTTTTACCTTCATTGCGTTTGCGCTTGATACATGTCCAGTCTACTCTTAAATGTATTGACACAAGTGGAGAGGACTACCTCTTCTGGAAGAGCGGTCCATGCTGAAACTACTCTGTTGGTAAAGAAAAATTTTCTTCCGTCGATCCTTGCTTTGCCCGGGCGTAGTTTAACGGAATGCCCGCGCAAAGTTGGCGTGTTAGCCTGGGCAAAGAAATCACCAGGAACGAAACAACAATGCAGGTTATTCATAATACGGAAGGTTAATATGAGGTCCCCTTGGAGTTGTCTATAGGAAAGGGGAAATAGGTCGAGACTGGACAGTCTGCTTTCATAGGGCAATGTTCCTAGACCTTTGACCATCTTTGTCACTAGCCTCTCGACCTTCTCTAAGACAGTACAATCTTCGACAGTCCATGGCCTCCATGCCTGTATAGCGAACTCCAGGTGCGGCCCAATGAAGCTTCCAAAGATTTTGGAAATGCTGTCTTTTTCAAACCCCATAAAGGCTCATCTAATCAGCTCTAACATAGATCTGGCCGACTTCGCCGCCTTCATACAGTTCAGCGTTGGTTTGAGTGAAGAAGTTATCCACACACCCAAGTCCTTCTGACTCTCAACCTGTTTTAGCGGAGTACCATTTAAAGAATAGACTTAAGCGCAGGATGCTCTACAACTGCCGATTTGAAGAAAGTTACATTTACTACCATTGAAAGGCATTAGCCAAAGCTATGACCAGTTCTCCAATCTGTTCAAGTTGGCTTGTAGATGGTTTTCGTCTGCCGTACTTTGGAAAACTTTCCATAATTTGGTGTCATCGGCGAACAAGGTGACTTCACAGTCTAGATCCCTGACAAGTCGTTCATGAACACGAGGAACAATACGGGACCTAAAACTGAGCCCTGTGGGACACCACTCACCACAGGTAAACCCGAGGATTGCTGGCGACCGACTTGGACTCTTTGTGACCGTCCTGTCAAAACGTGTTGGATCCATAGGAGGAGGTTCCCGCGAACGCCTGCACTGCGCAGCTTAAGCAGCAGGCGTTGATGAGGGACGGTATCGAACGCCTTTTTGAAGTCAATGTAGATCGCATGCACCGTTTTGACCTCGCCACTTGCTTTGGTCCAGCTATCAAGGGAGAATAGCAGATTGGTAAGACAGGACCTACCACCGCGAAAACCGTGTTGGGCATCGGAAAGGAGGTGATTCTGCTCGAGAAACTGCATCAACGTCTTCTTAATGATTTTTTTCCATGGTTTGCAACAAATGGAGGTAAGGCTCACCAGCCTGTAGTTATTTGCGGACGCTCGGCTTCCACTCTTGAAAAGTGGGATGATCGTCGCTGTCTTCCAATCAGATGGAAGGCAGCCCGTAACAAATGACGCCTGGAAGATTATGGCTAGCGGCTTGGCCATTTCAGAAGCTAGCTACTTCAACAGCTTGGCCGGGATTGCATCGGGGCCTGGAGAGGTCGATTCTTTCAAATTAAGAAGCTCATTCTTAACTACATCTTCGGTGAAGAAGACTGTACCAATAGATGGGATCGAATTGTCTTCACAAGTGTGAGATAGAAAACCGGGTTCAGTCATCTCGACGGGCCGGAAGAACTGAGAGGAATGGTCAGCTTTATCCTTGTCCTCTGAGATTTCGGCACCTTCGGCAGTTCACAGTAGGGGGATAGGATCCTTATTCCGCGTGCTATGTTTTATATAACTGTACAGGACTTTGGGGTTTACCATGGCTCGGTTTAACAGATCCTCTTCGAACTGCTGTCGAGCTCTGAAAATGAGACATTTGACCCGGTTCCTCTGCATTTTGTACCTTTTAAGAGATTCAGGTGACCTATCGATTCGGTACTTTTTAAACAGTTTTCCCTTCTTGTTAACTTCGGTTTTTAAGGATGGATTCAGCCAGCGAGACCTGTTCGTAAGTTATCGGCGAGTGATAGGGCAGTGGCTAGAGATGAGGTTATGGACTATCCCTTTGAACTGTTCCCAAGCTTCTTCAACGTTGTCGGAGAGTGTGGATGCCCAGTCTATGCAACAGACATCATGTTTCATTTACTCGAAGATTGCTAAAAGTAGAACTCCACAGGAGATGCGAACTCGGCGAGAGCAATCTTCGAATTCTGAACGGGGAGATCGTCCATGTCCCGAGGTCGCTACTCTGGAGAAAGCCGATAACACTAGCAGCCTAGTCGGGATGGACAACAATCCGTCTCCATCAGCACCGACAGCTCCCTGCATGCAATCTCACGCAAGAGGCAACCGCCTGCATAAAGTGGTGAATAAGTGTAAATTGAGCTTTCTTTACATTAATGCCCGAAGTCTTCCCTCAAAAATTGATGAACTGAAGGCAGTTCTTTCGAAACGGAAACCTGATGTAGTTGCCATAACGGAAACATAGCTAAAAACGGAAATTGCAGATTCGGAGATTTCGATTCCAGCATACCTGCTTTTTCGCAAAGACCGCCAAAACCGACAAGGAGGTGGGGTTGTCGTGTATGTCAGAACTGAAATCTCTGTTGTAGAAGGAGAACACACTGTAGCCCTGGAGTATGAAGAAGATTAAAAAACAAGGATCCTGTCGCAGTACTTAAGGATGATGATGGCGGAGAAGTCCTTGAGAATGATGAGAAAGCCGAGTAATGTAGCCGGTTCTTTGCGTCGGTATTCACTAAGGGAAACCGAGATTCATTTTGATAATGCCAACATTGCCGTTGTAAACGCCGGTCCGGCACTTCATTCTCTACTATTTCCAACATCTGTAGTTGAGAGGGAGCTGCAGAGCCTCAAAGAAGCAAAATCATCCGGTCCAGACAATATACCAGCCAAGTTCTTGAAAGAATTGGCAAGCAAACTCTCAGAGCCCCTAGCACATATCTTTCGTTCGTCATTTGAACTAGAAAAACTGCCATATGAATGGAAAATGGCAAATATTTACCCGATATACAAGGGCGGAACCCGCACGAAGGTCGACAATTACCGGCCCGTCAGCCTAACTTGCAGTTGCTGTAAGGTGATGGAAACGATAATTAAGAAGATGACAATGAAGTTCTTGGAGGAGAACAACCTAATATCAGGGCTCCAACACGGCTTCAGAAAGAACCATTCTTGCCTTTCCAGCCTTCTACTCTCTACTGAGCAGTGGACTCGCGCACTAGATGAAGATGGTTAGTTTGACATCATCTAAACGGACTTCAAGAAGGCATTCGACAGCGTCCCACATAAGCGTCTAATGTATAAATTTTCAGAAATTGGCATAAGAGGAAACCTGCTGGCATGGATCACAGATTTTCTCACAGGGCGATAGCAAACTGTGTGCATCGGTGACTCAAAATCAAACACTACATCTGTGCTGAGTGGCGTCCCCCAAGGCTCTGTCTTAGGGCCACTGCTCTTCCTTATCTATATCAACGACTGTGTCAACGACCTGGGTTGCAGCGCTATCATGTTTGCCGACGACGTCAAACTCTGGAGAGCCATCAGGTCTGACGCCGATAGGAAAGCGCTTCAAGAGAGTCTCAATCGACTTAGCTGCTGGTCTGCTCATTGGCTTTTAAACTTCAACATTAGTAAGTGTGTGGTTTTAAGACTCCGTACTAGAAGGACTGATGAGGAGAACGATTCCTTCCAATACCTCCTCGATGGGCACCCACTTTCAAATGTGAACGAACAAAAGGATCTCGGTGTTCTTATAAATTCCTCACTTAAACCATCTACTCAGTGTGTAAAGGCAGCTAAACGCGCGACACAGGTGCTGTTTGCGATAAGGCTTCATCTCTTATAATTTCTATCTTCCTGTAATTAAATTAAGACTTTATCGTATGTTCGTGCTCCCCATCTTAGAATACTGTTGCCCCTTTTTCGGTCTCATGAATGAAGGTAGCCGTTCAAAAATTGAGCAAATTCAAAAGAATTTCACACGAAAACTGCTGTATCCGACAGCTTCTAATACTTGCTACACAAATAGGTGTCAATTAACGAAACTAAGGTTCCTTTGAGTCAGGAGATTGGAAGCAGGCCTTTGTATCCTTTTTCGGCTTAATAATTGCACAAATTTACCCAGGACTTCTGTCATTACCCCCGTCAGCCCTCCCTACAACCTAAGAAACTCGGCACTTGTTATACCCCCTCTTGCATCTTCCGCATGTAAACGCTCTTTGTTTTTTGCTTCCAGATATAGCTTTCTTTGGAATAACTTGCCAATCGAAATGAGGTCGTTAACTAGATTTTCTACTTTCAAACAGAGACTGCACATTTATTGTAACACTGACTCTATTAACCTTCTATTCTCCTCATCTTTTCAGAGCAGCTTTCTCCATGACCCCGAGAAAGGACCATTGGGAATTTAGAAGATCCGCTTGAAACTATTCTCTCTGCCTCGTGTCCCCCGAGAACCTAGATGTTTCCATTAACCACCGCTGAATCAAACAAAGCCACGTGGAAGTACTCAGTCTAAAATGCTGTAGTTTCGATGAATACTCACCCTCATCAGACCACCCACACCTATTTCTGCTCTACTACTATGTTCCTACTTCTATCTTCTTAAGCAGTTTTTTTCTCTTGCACACTTTTTGAACATGGAGGCCCGTTGAGCACTGTCTCCATTTTCACTGTAAGAGTTTTTAACTGCCATAAGTTTTCGTTTTTAGTTCAAAATTACCTGCAAAACATTGCTACATGTTGCCCCAAAAGGACAATTTCTGCTGATATTATTGCGTCTTTCTACGTCTACTTGCACATATTGTCAAATTATTTTTGAATTTTTAGGTTTTCGAAATTAACTTTGTATAGATAGTGCCGTACCGGCGCTGAAAAATATAAATTCCGAATTCCAAATAGCAACACATATCTAAACATGTCCATACATAGCAATACCAGTCCTAATTCAACGAACCAAATTCGTAAAGCAGTGTTAGATTATTTCCCCCGATCAACCCAAAATAGACCACCATTCCCAAACAGAATTACATATCAAAACGAATATCCGTATTTAAATGCACACCCTCAAATGACACCTTACCCCTTCTCTCAACCCATGTATCCTAGCCCATACACAAGACGACCACCGCACACCCAACCCTTTCAATATAACACACACTCAAAATCCACCTCGCACAACACCATACCCTCCGATAGTTACACAATGCCATCGAATTCCATCACTCTCATAACCAATTTTTCCCAATAATGCACAATTCGCCACAAACAGTCAAACACCATCATATTATCCACCAATCACACAATTTCCGCACATGAGCCCTCAATACAATCAAAAAGTACTAGGAATCCATTTTTCACAACAGATTCCAGCTTTTGTATCCGACACCATAAGTGTTGCTCTTATTAATGCTAGATCGATAGATAACAAATTTCCACGACTAAGGACATTTATTGATGCATACAATCCCGATATAGTCTTTTAAGCAGAAACATGGGTAAACGAAACAACCTCCGATGCTTCACTTTTTATAGCAAACAACACCTTCTATAGACAGGACCGTGCTAATAAACGAGGCGGAGGCTGTATGATCAACATTAGATCTACCATTGAACGTCTCCTGTAGAACCTCAAAGCCACTCTGTTCAATGGTAGATCTAATGTTGATCATACAGCCTCCGCCTCGTTTATTAGCACGGTCCTGTCTATAGAAGGTGTTGTTTGCTATAAAAAGTGAAGCATCGGAGGTTGTATGATCAACATTAGATCTACCATTGAACAGAGTGGCTTTGAGGTTCTACAGGAGACGTTCAATGGTGAAGCGTGCTTCGCTATAATAACATCCAACACCCTTAAAGGCATTCTAATTGTATGTTTGTACACCCCTTCCGAATATAGTAATGATAACACGGGCCTTAAAAATATACTAGGTATTCTATCAAATATCCAAACCGAATGTACGATTATTGCAGGAGACTTTAACCGTCCAGAAATAAACTGGGCAGAACTATCAGCCCCATCCAGGCAAGATGAATTATTATCATCAGTTGCCTTTTTTTAATAATAATAATAAGGTTTATGTGTAAAACTCATATTTGGCGCTGTCAAAAACCTATGAATGCAGGAAAAAACCTAACCCAAACCCCTTCTTTTGCAGTGACTATTGCATTTGTTTTGGTCTTTTGCTAGGTCGATATTGTGCGAAATAGGCAGTTTGTTTTAGGTGAAAAAACCTGACTTCTAAGGTACAATACTAGAAAAAACATGAACTAAAATAACTATACATTGTACGTGTTATGGTTTTATAGTAAGAATACTTGGGGTCTGGAAAAACTGTCATGTCTTTTAACTGAGGTGGACTTAGCCGCGGTCAGTTTGAAGGCGAAACATAATCAGCTGACGACATCGCATCTTCCGTATGAATGGGTCTGCTCGATACGGAGATTACAATCGTTGTCCATTGGCAGGAGTTTGATAATAAGATGGGACATTGCAGATGTCTGAGGTGGGTCGAGGCAGCTGCGAAGCACCATCGTCATTCAAGTGCATCGGCAGAAGACACTTGGCCTTTCGTTTGTCGAATATCTCAGTGAGATTGAGATTTGCATGATAAGCATTTATACTTCTGAAACATTATAAGAGGAAACAATATTCTATTCTCCTCAGCTTTTCCGAGCAGCTTTCTCCATGACCCCGAGAAAGGACCATCGGGAATTTAGGAGATCCGCTTGAAACTATTCTCTCTGCCTCATGTCCCCCGAGAACCTAGATGTTTCCATTAACCACCACTGAATCAAACGAAGCCACGCGGAAGTACTCAGTCTAAAATGCTGCAGTTTCGTTGAATACTCACCTTCATCAGACCACCCACACCTATTTCTGCTCTACTACTATGTTCCTACTTCTATCTTCTTAAGCAGTTTTTTCTCTTGCACACTTTTTGAACATGGAGGCCCGTTGAGCACTGTCTCCATTTTCACTGTAAGAGTTTTTAACTGCCATAAGTTTTCGTTTTTAGTTCAAAATTACCTGCAAAACATTGCTAAATGTTGCCCCAAAAGGACAATTTCTGCTGACATTATTGCGTCTTCCTACGTCTACTTGCACATATTGCCAAATTATTTTTTGAATTTTTATTTTTTCTAAATAAACTTTGTATAGATAGTACCGTACCGGCGCTGAAAAATATAAATTCCAAATATATATTTTAGTATAGTTGCACAGAAAATTATTTTCGTTCATAATAGTTTTTTATAAACATTGACATGTTAGTCGAAGAATATTGGAATCGATAAATTGTTCTCAAATAATAAACAAACCAACCAGAGGAAACAATATGCTCGATTTTATTCTCACCAATGATATCTGGCCCTTATATACGCACTACGACAGCTTAACCTTTGATAGTGATCATAAGACAATAATAGCAGTGCTCCCTCTTAACATTAAAATAAGACCTGATCCTAGTTACACTTCTATAAACCCCAAAAATCTTGACATTGAATCTATGAATAACTACATGGGGTCATTGGATTGGAGCTCTTTCCTCCTAACAACATCCCCTCTAGAAGCTGTAAACATATTATATACCACCCTTAATTTAATTCGAGATACCCTAATTGACGAGAGATCCCCATGTAAGAAATCACTAATCCCAAAATTCCTTTCCAAAGGGCTAAAAAAACTTAAAAAAACAACTCCACGACCCATGAATTAGTTATCTATCTACACTTTGACGCATTACAGAGATTCATGAGTTAGCCCAGAACATTGAAACAAAAAAGACAATAGCAGCAGAACATCGGGCAATCGAGTCCCCAGAAGGGACAGCCCAAATCTTCCGGAAACAAATAAATAATCATCAAAAACAAGGCCCACAAATCATGCTTGATGACTAAGGAATAGTAATAACAAATGACAAGCAAATAGCAAATCTTTTTAACGAGTATTTCTCAACCAACTATTCAGTCGAGGAAGAACCAATCCCCCAACCAACAGGAATGACGGCACTCGTATTAAAAGAGATATTGTTTAACGAAGAAACTGTAGAGAAATCTATCCGCCAACTGTCCAATTCCACATCATATGGAACGGATCGAACCCCTCCTTGCAAAATGAGACATATGACATACGCCCCAATTCTTCTGTCTGACCTTTTCTCGGGACTGCAGTCAAATGGTACTTATCCAGAAATCTGGAAAAAATCATGTATCACCCCAATTTACAAAAACGGAAATTGGTCCAATGCCCAAAATTATCGTGGTGTTCATCGAACATCGGTTTTAGCAAAAATCTTAGAAAAAATAATTTATAACCAAATGTTAGACCATCTGACGAATGTAAATCTCATACCTCCCTCTTAAAATGCCTTTTTGCCCAAAGAGTCATGTCAGTCCTGCCATCTCACTTTCTTGGAATTCGTCTCCAGAAATCGAGATGATGGGAACACGGTAGCTACGATTTACTTTGATCTAAAAAAAGCCTTTGACAAAGTTCCCCATAAGACTGATTGTGAAGCTAGTGAGCCACGGGATTTGGCCCCCCTCCTTGATTTCCTCAAATCCTATCTTCAAAACCGATTCCAAGTAGTACAACTTCGAAATATATTATCAGCACCAGCTCATATAAGCAGTGGTATTTTTCAAGACAATATCCTAGGTCCCCTCTTATTTCTCATTTACATTCATGAGTTATCCATGATATCAACCTCTGCTGAATCATTTTTATATGCAGATGACTTAAAACTCGCATACGCTTATAACAAAAATCCGATAAGTAGTGTGCATAAAACAATTAAAATTAGACCTTCAAAAACTAAACGACTGGAGTGTTCAGTGGAAAATGCCATTTCACCAACAAAATGTCATCTCATGATTTTTGGACCACTAAAACTCCCCCCCCATAATGTTTCCTGGTCAAGAAATAAAAGAGCTAACATCTTCAAAAGATTGAGGTCTTAGCTACTCTAATACTCTTGAATTATCCCCACATGTTAAACAAATCGCACCAAAAGCCAATCGACTATGTGGCTTCATAAGTAAAAATTTCACATTAATTACACTTAAGACTAAACTTTACAAAATGTACGTTCTACCTATTCTATATTATTGCTCAATATTTTTCGGTACCATGTCATCAGATGACAGACAGAAACTAGAAAAAATCCAGCGAAGGTTTACCAGAGTTCTGTGTAAACGCGATGACGCCCGAGACTCCTATACAATAATGTACAATGGATATGGCCCTAAACCCCTCGGGCAAAGGCGACTCCAAAATGGTTTAACTTTCCTATTTAAAGTGACACATAATCATAACATCCTTAGCAATAATATGTTAACAACTCAAAACAATTCCCGTCCCACTAGAAACAACCAGCATACAATTCATAACGCTAAAGCTAGGACGGCCCAGCGATCAAATTTCTACACCATAAGATATGCGATCATATGGAATGCCCTACCCAACGATATTCGCAAAAGCTACAGTTCAGCCGAATTTACAAGAAAGACCAAGCAGTTCTTCTCAAATGACATGACGCATATATTTCTGAACAAAATAGGACACTTTGCTAACCAGTTCTTTGACATCCAATTCGGACCAAAAGGGATCTAACGGTCTAGGAGAGTTCCCGCACATTTTGGAGAAAACTGGCCACTGCTGGAGGCTTTCCGGTGGACGGTTTCCAACGCTGATAAAATCAAAGCTTAAGCGAAATTGTGCCTTGCCTCCTTTTCCAATCCTTAAAAATAAAATAAAAACTAAGAACAATTGATCTATTCCAATATTCAATTTCAATTTCAATATATTGAAGACAAGAGGCCCAAGGCCCGGAGGAGTCTCTTCAAAG
Organism: Ligula intestinalis; assembly: GCA_036362985.1. Classification (NCBI taxonomy): domain Eukaryota; kingdom Metazoa; phylum Platyhelminthes; class Cestoda; order Diphyllobothriidea; family Diphyllobothriidae; genus Ligula; species Ligula intestinalis. The sequence goes on from JAYGXS010000915.1 coordinate 13,301, forward strand.
ATAGTTCAAGACAGAAAAATAAACTCAAACAGGACGGTGATCCTCGAAAGGGAGTGGGAACCGTTGACTGGTTGAGTAGATATTGTCATCCACGGCCATAAGAAAAAAGGCATCAAGGCGGCGTTCAAAACTGGGAACCGACATTGCTTGGACAATATCCTCACTCAGGGAGTTCCAGTCTTTGATGACCCGACGGGAAAACCGGTAATTCTGAGGCAGATGGTCTGAACGTTGCTGGACTAGGCAAAAGGAGTGGCCTCGGGTGCGGGCGTCGTAATTTCGAATGATGATCCAATCCAACTCTGGGTATTGTTTGAGCACAACCAAGCGGAACAGAAAAATTAGATCGCCTCGACGTCGCCGATACTCCAAGGAAAACAAGTTAAAACTGCGAAGACGTGCTTCATAGGGAATTCCACGCAGTTGTGGGACCATCCTCGAACCCAGTCGTTGCACCGATTCAAGTGCGAGCATTTCTCCTGCGTAGCAAGGAAAGTAGGCCGGACCCGCGAACTCGATGACAGGCCGAACGTAGATGGAGAACAGCTTTTTAAATATGGCGGGAGACCACAGAGAGAAAGTCCTTCTCAACATCCATAAGCACCGAAGCCCAGCCGCACGAATTTTGGCTGTATGACAGTTTGTTTTCAGGTTGTCTTGTATCATGACTCCGAGGTCGCGGAATTCCGTGACTTGTCGGAGTGGGACACCGTTCAGCAAGTATGGTGAGACGACCTCAGTAGATCCTATTGTCATGAACGCCGATTTTGCAGCATTGACCGGCAATTGGTTACTTGAAGCCCAAGAGGCTAACTGGATAAGGTCCTGTTGCAGGGCGATTATGTCGTTGGCACCTGTGACATCACGCCATATTTTCAGGTCATCGGCATACAATACGAACGGAGAGGAAAGGCATTGTTTCAGATCCTGAACGTAGATGGAGAACAAGGTGGGGCCAAGAATGGATCCTTGAGGAACCCCAGATGATGCGACCTCAGCAGGAGACAATACACCTCCGAAACTGACGCTCCAAGTCCTATCACTCAAATATGATCGGATCCAGTTCAGAATGTTGCCACCAATACCAAGGGCTGCTAACTTGTTTACGATCAGTTAGTGAGAAACCCGGTCAAACGCTTTACTGAAGTCGATAAATACCACATGCGTTGGGCAACCCCTATCTTTCGATTCGGCCCAAGACTCACAGGCAATTAACAGGTTTGTGACACAACATTTTCCGCGCGTGAAACCGTGTTGCTCTTGAATCAAACCGTTGGTTTGGTCCAGGAAATTGTCGATCTCTTGTTTTATGAAAGTTTCGAGAACCTTCACTAAAACCGAGGTGAGAGTAACTGGCCTATAATTGGAGGGAAGCGATTTATCACCGGATTTATAAAACGGCTTCACGACAGCAAACTTCCAATCTTGAGGAAGAGTGCTCGTACTGATGGACGTTTGAAAAATATCCATAACAAGTGGAGCAATGATATCTGCCAGATGCTTCAGTATAAGTGGGTGCAAATTGTCGGGTCCAGGTGAGGTCGAGAATTTAAGTGCAGTCAAAATACGGATAACTTTTTCTACCGAAAACTCGATGTCTGTTAAAATATCAGGGGTCTGAGATGGGAGGGACACTGGTGTTATTGTTCGCTGCTGGTTAGCATATACACCCCGGTATTGTGATATAAAATAATATGTTTATTATGCCAGTTTATAGGCAATTGAAAAGAGTTGGTAATGCACCTGTTGGGCGCCTTCCAACACCTCGAAGACCGGAAAAAAACCTAAAACAAACTCCCTATGTTGCAGCCAGTATTGGTTTTGTTTCAGGTTTTTTGCTTTGTCAATACTGGGCGAGATAGGGAGTTTGTTTCAAGTGAAAAAAACCTGCCTTCAAAGGTATGATACAAACGGAATAAATGTACAGTTGTAAGCTGAGTTGACTTATCAGCAGGAGAACTGTTTCATATCGTTTAAAAACATTAGTTCCAGACGGAGAGGGTTGGCACAAGAACACAGTGTTCTCAGTCTTCCTTCAATGGTTGTCGGCAAAAGTTGCGCGCTATCGGCTGAAAGGTTAGCAGACTGCGGGCTGCTGCTTCAGCAGCATTATCTTCAGAATGAAGCCTGGCGGGGTTCAAAGTCCACGAACGCCATCAGAGTGAAAGAGAGATTCCACCGAGTCAGCACCCAAAATTCGTGAAAGTTGTCCTGAATGTAGAAAACTAGTTATAGCTCTCTTAAACATAGGGTACTTTTGCTGGGTTTTAATACTTTTGGGCAGCTTATTCCAGATTGATATGGCATTTACTGAAAAGAATTGCCGGTACTTAACTGTGCGTGCCATAGGAAGAAATAAAAATACGTCTCGATGACTGGCGCGTCGAGAGTGCTCAAGCTGCCTTATTGTACTAAGAGGATTAAAGGTTTGACCATTCAAAAGTTTAAACAGTAAAAATAGACCCTTCTGCAATCGACGAAGCCATAGGGGATCCAGCTTTATAAGTTCGCACCTTTGTTGGTAGGTTAAGTTACGGTGTTCTGCAGTGAAAACTCTTCTAGTGAAGAAGTGCTGCAACGATTCTATTTTCTTCCGTTCACTAGTGCGCAGAAGACTGAATAAGGGTGAGCAGTATTCAAGACTAGGTCTCACGTACATATTATAAAGGCTAGTTCTAACCTTGATAGTCTTAAAATTTCTAAGGATAAATCCGGTGGTTCGGCGTGCTTTCGAGACTATCAGGGCACAGTGCTCTGACAAATTGAGACTATTAGAGTAGGATATGCCCAAATCCTTGATAACTCCTGGGACATTTAGTTCGTGGCCGTCAATGCTTAATTCCGGTTGATGATCGTCGCCAACAACCATAACGGAACATTTGTGCCATGAAAGGGTAAGGCGCCATGTGCAACACCACTGGGCGAAGGCCTGAAGATCCTTTTTTATCAGCTCGAGCACGATGTTGCGATCTGCCGGTTTATATCGATAAGCGACTTTTAAATCATCAGCGTACATGAAGGGTCTGCCATACTGAAAACAATCTGAAACGTCGTTGTCAAACAGGCAAAATAGGAGCGGACCCAGTACACTACCCTGTATAACTCCACTCCTCACATGCGTGGGGTTGGAGATAACATTGGAAATTTTTACTCGTTGTCTGCGAGCATCCAAATAGGAAGATATGAAGTTCAGAGGCTCGCTACCTATGCCGAAGAAGGCTAGTTTCAGAAGGAGGAGGTTATGATCGACCCGATCAAAGGCCTTAGTAAAATCAAAATAGACGCTATAAATGGCAAAACCGCTGTCTCTAGATTGCAGCACCTAATCAAAGAAAGAGAGCTGGCAGCTGTCACAAGATCGTTTCTCGAGAAAGCCATGTTGAGCTGTACTGAGCAGGTTGTTCTCTGTCAAGTGACGCATAATCTTTTCTTTGGTCAAGGTCTCCAAGATCTTCGAGACTGCGGGAAGTGTATTTATTAGCCTAATGTTGTCGAATGAGGTCGATCGGCCATGCTTGCGAATAGGCATTATGTGCGATTCCTTCCACAACGAAGGAAAGGTTTCGCTCTCAAGAGCAAGATTAAATACCTTACAAAGAATAGACGGAAAGATATCATTCGGTTCAGCTTTTAGAAGGCTAACTGGGACGCCATGTTGTCCTGGAGTTTAGGATTGGCGATAACGACGAATGGCTACAGTCACATCCCAGGCGGTAAAACTTATGGTTTCGAGTATGGCACCCGTCCAAGCCTGGATAACCGGAGGTGAAGCGAACGAGCTTTCACTAAAATTTTTGGATAGGAACGCATTGAAGCTATCGGCGGTCAACTTAGCGTCAGCTATGGGGTTTCCTAAAGCATCTTGAAGTATGGGGTGTTGCGTTTTCCTCTGCGCTTTTACTGTACGCGAAAAGAGTTTCGCAACATTAAGGGAAGGGTTTTCAGCGAAATGAGCCTCATCGGCTATCTGCTTTTCTTCGGAGAGCTTCTTAGCCTGCTCAAAGATCAGTGTGATCAAGGGCAGAACGGAAGTGTCGTTCTGCCGATGCAAACGACGAGAGAGTTTACGCAGCCTACGACGGAAAGACAGAGGAAGGTACACTTCATCCTTGACATGTATTACTTTCTTACGGGGGACAAAGTGGAGGATGAGTGGATCCAACACTTTGTACAGTGCATCGGTACAAACATTTACATCCAAACATTGGAAAAATTCAGACCAGTCGAGAGCGTTTAGATGTGCCAGTAGGTCAGCCGTGTTTGCTGATCGGAAGTCATGATAAAAACTATACTTTTGGGAAAATGTTTCATCCGCCTCCAGTTCTAGTTCACTAACAACTGTAAGATGGTCCGAACTCCCAAGTGCGTCTAAGGATGAGACTGAAAGTGGTTCGCATCCCCTACAAAAAATTAGGTCGAGTATGTTTGCTCCTCGAGTGGGAAAATCGACTACCTGATCCCACATGCCGATATCTATTGCCTCAAGTAAGTTCTCGAACTTTGAAGGACCGGATGGTGGAAACCATTGCACGTCAGGAAGGTTAAAATCGCCTGCAATCAAGCAATACTTAAGATTCAAGTCAGCTGCGGTATGAAATGCCTGCGAGAGACAAAGATCGTAGTCTGCATTGGCATTAGGTGGGCGATAAACACAGCCAACAAGTAAGG
>JAYGXS010000916.1:0-17965 GCA_036362985.1 Ligula intestinalis
TTCAGGACAACTTTCACGAATTTTGGGTGCTGACTCGGTGGAATCTCTCTTTCACTCTGATGGCGTTCGTGGACTTTGAACCCCGCCAGGCTTCACTGCTGAAGATAATGCGGCTGAAGCAGCAACCCGCAGTCTGCTAACCCTTCAGCCGATAGCTCGCAACTTTTGCCGACAACCATTGAAGAAAGACTGAGAACACTGTGTTCTTGTGCCAACCCTCTCCGTCTGGAACTAATGTTTTTAAACGATATGAAACAGATCTCCTGCTGATGAGTGAACTCAGCTTACAACTGTACATTTATTCCGTTTGTATCATACCTTTGAAGGCAGGTTTTTTTCACTTGAAACAAACTCCTAATCTCGCCCAGTATTGACGAAACAAAAAACCTGAAACAAAACCAATACTGGCTGCAACATAAGGAGTTTGTTTTAGGTTTTTTCCGGTCTTCGAGGTGTTGGAAGGCACCCAAGAGGTGCATTACCAACTCTTTACAATTGCCTGTAAACTGGCATAATAAACATATAATTATTATTATTATATAACCGAGTTCACAGAATGGTCAGCCCAAATCTTCCGAAAACCAATGAATAATCACGAAAACAACGCCCCAAAATCATGCTTGAGGACCAAGGAATATCAATAACAAATGAATAACAAATAGCAAATCTTTTTCACAAGTATTTCTCAACCAACTACTCTGTCGAAGTAAAACCGATCCCCGAACCAACAGAAATGACGGCGCTTGTAGTAAAAGAGCTATATTTTAACGAGGAAACTGTAAAAAAGCTATCCCCTAGCTGTCAAATTCCACATCATATGGAACGAATAGAATTCCACCTTGCATACTAATACATATGACATATGCCCCCAAACTTCTCTCTTACCTTTCTTGCGTTACTGCAGTCAAATGGTACTCATCCAGAAATATGAAAAAAATCGTGTATCACCTCAATTTTCAAAAACGGAAATAGGTCCAATGCTCAAACTTATCGATGTGTTCACTGAGCATCGGTTTAAGCAGACCATCTGAGGAATGTAAATCTCCTACCTGCCTCCCAACATGCTTTTTAACCAGAAGTCATGTCAGTCTTGCCATCTTACTTTCTTGGAATTCGTCTCCAGAAAAAGGGATGACGGGAACACGGTTGTTACAATTTACTTTGATTAACAAAGTCTTTGACAAAGTTCCCCGTAAAAGATTAATTGTGAAGCTAATGAGTCACGGAATTCGGCCCCTCCTCCTTGATTTTCTCAAATCCTATCTTAAAAACCGATGTTAAGTAGTAAACCTTCGAAATATATTATCCAAACCAGCTCATATAAGCAGTGGTATTTTCAAGGCACTATCCTAGTACCCCTCCGATTTTTTTCTTTCACATCCATGAGTTATCAACTATATCAACTTCTAACAAAACCTTTTTATATTGAGGTGACTTAAAACTCACATATGCCTATAAAAATCATTGGATAAGCAGTATGCATAGAACAATTGAATCAGACCTTCAAAAACTAAACGACTGGAGTGTTCAATGACAAATGCCTTTCTCACCAACAAAATGTAATCTCATGATATATGGACCACTAAAACTTCCCCATAATATTTAGTGGTAAAGAAATAAAAGAGCTTACATCTTTAAAAGATTAAGGTCTTAGTTATTCTAACACTCTTGAGTTATCCACTCACTAATAAATTAATTGTATAGTTAAGGCCCAAGGCACCTTACATTACAAAATTCTGCTGTCGTGAAAATAACAAAAAATAAAAAATATTTCAAGTTAACAGCGAACACTTATAAAATAATAAGCTGGGGAAAATAAAATCTCCTGTATCGGTGGATGGGTTCAGCGAGCCACCGATTTCCGAAAAAATAGGTCAAAAAACTGCCGTAAGTGGTAGCATGGAACAGATAGATAAGATATTATTATTAAGGGTTTGGGACGCTTATTGTCACGGAATAATAATAGCGTGGTGAGTTAAAAAGTAGTCAGCCGGAACTACAGGAGAGGGCAGTGAAATTTAAGGCAACATCACCCAGATGTGACCCACCAGACTCCAGAGTCCACCGATAAGTTGGCGGCCAAGCAATAACCGCGAAGGTCACCGTATCTTGGGCAGAGTCACGGTCAAGGCGGGCAACTTATCTTTCAAAGCTAAGTGAAATAGATATTTTTATCAGATTTCATCGTTACTTGCTGAAGTTACTAGCTGAATTGTTGTTATTTATTTTTTTATCGAACCCTTTAGCAACCGCACATACTGGTAGATGTCTTTTTTACCGATAGGTCAAAATATACATTTTTATACTGTTTCACCGATATAGCCTCATTCTAGTTCCGGTAGATTCACGTAAAAAGCAAGTAATCTATTGCGTACATACTGTATAATATCTGAAAATTGGGTACTATATCAATTTCCAGCAAGAAATAGTTTGCATTACTCGATATACTATTTGAGAGAATTTTCATCCTGCGTAGCCTCTTCGGTAATTCAAATTTTCTGTCGCAATTTTGTGCATAATTTGGCTTAGAACATATCCTATCACTCACTTTCTATTCAATATGATACCCAAGCCACAACTGAGACGTAAATTAACCCGGAATTTCAATCCTCCTAACGATAAACCCATCTTAAGCCTGAAAAAACTTGATCTTGATGCTTTCGACAACTTTAGTAAGCTTTATAACCAATATGCTTGTCTGTTTACGATCCTTGGTGCCATCTTTGATGTAAATGTATCTACGCTCACTTCTCACAAAATTTGAGAAACTAGAACCTTTCATCAATATGGTGTCTATTGAGACCCATGATCGGCAAAAAATAAATTTTACTTTTCTTTTGAAAAATGCTTCGAAAGATAAACAACCTAGAGATGTTGCTGTTCAGTTTCTTTACTCTTGTGGCTTTAATTTTAAAGTTGCAGAAGCTAAAAGACTCTCATCCCGAAGTAAAAACCCGCCAATTCTCGTAAAACGTTTTTCGGCGATAGAAGAAGACATTATATTCTCTCAGCATCAGCGATCAACCAACTATTGAAAGGATAATAAACTTTACGTATCCTGCCGTGTGTTCACATCTTGAGCAGTCTTCCAGTACTTCCGAGGGTGTTTCTTTGTTTGCACCTACGTCGAATCCTATAGACGAAACACGATGACTTGAGCCAGGAAAATGGGTTCTTAGATGTACGGTTATTTGTGACCTCTGGTGGCTGACTGGCTCCGCCAAGACTTCTACGTTCGAGGTTTCTCGCGTATATTTCGGGTCGGCAGAATTTTATCGCACGTGTCCTTTGCGCAAGCACCGGTTGGCGCCTTTACCTTTGATAGACGTTTCTCAGAAAACCGACTGAAAAAGTTGTAAATTTGGAAACATTTTCTTTGCGGCCTGTCTAATGCCTTCCAACACGCCGATAAACTGCCCTTAAGCAAGTGATTTTGCGGCCAACTAGTTTGTTGTGGTTTACTATTTAGAAGTTAACCGTATAGGTTATTTTCCTTAACACTTTGTTTTTCGGGTCTCCTTCATCATTGTGGCAGACGAGAATAACAAATTAGACCACACGAATATTTTGGTTTACCTCCGGAGTAAACTGTATGCACCAGACGGTATAGACGAGTCCAGAATTTTCTTGACAATGCAGTGGGTCTTTCGGTTTCAGTATATTTGGCCACGTATTTGCCTCCGGTCTGTTTGCGACTCCAACCCCAAAGGGTACGAAAAAGCGACTGACCACTATTGATACTTTGAGTTGACCCAATTGTGAAAAGCTTGAGGCCTTCGGCGGGATTTGTACCCGCGTAGTAAAGAAGGCCTTACCGGAAGCCACCTTCTGACCACTGAGCTACAAACGTCCGACCTCGCAGCATGAATTAGATCAAACTCGGGTCGATATTACCTACTCAACTTTTTATAATTGGGTCAACTCAAATGTAGCGAATCTGCCAAACCTCCTAACACCATTGATACGTTTTTGGCGTAGGAAATTGCCCAACAAACGACGCGGATTTTCGCCTCGCCTCGCTAGCACCTGCATCAGTTGAAGAGATTGTTCTGATAGTCATCCTCTCGGAACACGAAACTAGATATTGCTGTTCCTCAACTATACATTCCGGTTAACTGTAGTCCATCTACAAAACTGACCTTGAACGCGGTTTGTTCAAATTCGAAGATAAGTGAAGCTTTATATCAATTGATTTATATAAGAGAAGAAACGACTCAAAGTCTTTGGTTTTCTTAAATAAATTATCAGTAAGTAACATTTGACTATCTTAGCCAAAATCTGCTACCAAACTCCTTCGTTGATTTGGTCAGATATTGTCCTCTGTTTCATAGAACGCTGTACAAATCATTTGTTTTGTACTTCTACTATTATTCTGAATTCCCAACTGTTTTCGTGATTCGTCTACTTTTTGCTTCGAAAAGTATGAAGGCGACACTTTCATTCAGTAGGAAGCCACAGAATTCCAGACCCAAGCGGTGTCTGCGAAAGGCAAACATCATTACTGATATCAGTCTTCAGCCTGACATCAGTATTCAGCCTGATCTGACTGCCGAGCAAATAGATTTGTCTGCAATGAAAAATTGCAGCGAGTTTATGTTGAAATTTGGGTCAGTTCTCTCAATCCTTGGGACCCTATTTGATGGGAATATCGCTGCAGTTTCCTCTCAGGAATGCAAACGTTTAGATAGTCTCGTTAATTTGGTCGCAAGTGAGTCACAGGATAGACAAAAAAGGTCGTACAATTTTATTCTGAAAAACGTTCCGAAATCAATTAGGCCAAGGGACGTTGCAATGCATTTCCTCGCTCCTGTGGATTAAACTATAAAATAGCAGAGGCTATAAGACTGTCATCTCGCAGTAAAAACCCACCCATTTTAGTCAAGCTATTTTCACCCATTGAAATAGACGCAATTTTTAAACAGCAAGAGCTTGTTTCCAAATATCTGAGAAATGCAATGTATTTCCTCTGTCATGATCTCACTCCAATGGAGCGAAGAATAGCGTCAAGTTCTTCGAATAAAATAGTAATTTCACCGCAACCGGCTCAAGTTCCTGGTCGTAGCCCTAGGAAGCCTAGTGAGCCATGTACTTTTATTCCTGCCAAACCTAGATTACTGCTCCCCAGTACAGCAACTGTCTCATCCCCCTCAAGTCACCAGACATCCCCGTCTACTTCCAACATTAATGCTTCTCCAGTTGCCATAGCTAGTAATTCTGGTAGCCCTCCTAGAAAGTTCGAAAAGCCTTCTACGTCAGGTAGACCAACAGATTCGATACTCGATCAGAGTCCTCCCAAACCTTCTATTAAAGCACCCAATTCAGGTCGTCGAAAGGGTGGGATTCGGAACTCAACCGCGAGCATGCAGCCTTCCCAAACACTAACTAAGCCTTTACAACAGGAAGCTAACAAACATATAAGTTACCCTACTTATCACAAGTATCATACTGGGCCAGGCTTTCCACCGCTTAATCCTCATAGTTACCTTACCTCGCCCTCCAGCCTCTCTTTCCCGTCTTGGTTTTCCCAATTTCCCGGTAACTATCAGCAAACTCACCACGGCACGTATCCCTATGGTCCATCGATCTCACAGAGCTGTCTACCTGCAGCTTTCAGCTATCCCCCTCAGCTTTCTTATGTTAATTGTCCTGCTCCAGTCGATGGCTTTTCTCCAAACTTCCAACCAAATTACCCACCTCCAAATTTTTATTACTAAATAAAGATAACCCTAGTTCGATTACTCTAGCTTCACTAGATATCATCCTGCTAAATGCAAGATCTGTTTTAAATAAGATGGCTCAGCTTAGAGCTATTGCGTTCGAGCTGAAGCCAGATGTTATATGCATTACAGAGTCGTGGACCCATCCAGTAATTTCTGATGCTTTACTCATAATAGACGAGTATGATTTCTACCGTCAAGACCGCCCTAGTAAACGTGGTGGCGGTTGTCTTCTCTATATTAAAGCTATTTTTAAGCATTTCCCCTTCAACCTAGATGCTGAGTCATTCTCTGGCAATTACTGCTTTGCATCCATTATCCTGTCTCCCCGTCATAAGGCGATTATTGGATGCATTTATAGTCCACCTAACTCATCATCGGAAGATGATGAAAAGCTTTGCGAAATATTTAGGCTGATTTCGGAGTCCGCCTTTGATGCTAAAGTTATCGCAGGGGATTTCAACTTTCCCGAAATTGATTGGTCATTGAACTGTTGTCCATCCAGATTTCAGCCCTTCCTAGATACCATCAATTTTTCAAACTGGTCTCAGTTGGTCTGTTCCCCAACAAGGGATCAGCATATTTTAGACTTAATTTTCACTAATGACATTTTCCCCCTTTTTGTTGACTACAATCAGAACCTCTTCCCAAGTGACCATACTTTGATCCATTGTTGCCTTCCGCTTGCTTCTACGAAAAAGGCTAGCACCACTCGTACCTACCGTGCGTTTGACCTAGCTGATATTAATTTAATTAACAACTTTATGGACTCACTAGACTGGCAGGAGCTTTCCTCCACGAACAGTGTAACAATTCTCGGTGACTTAATGACGGCAATTTCAAATAGCATTTTGGAATTTGTGCCGATCAAAATTGTTAAGCCTTATACTTCGGACCCCACCGTTCCTCATTTTCTTATGTCTAGACTGAAGAAATTGCAAAGACAGTTGAAAGACCAGTCTACTAGTTCATTATCGGTGCACCTTAGAATCGCAGAGATTTTCGAATTAGCGTCTAAGATTCGTCTTACACGTGACAAACATAGGGAATCTTGCGCACTCAGCGAGTTAAACTCTGCAAAATCGATTGCCCAACTGTTCCGCCATCGGTCCTCCGCTAAACGAGGTCACGAAATCCCCCCCTTACTGAATGAAAATAAAAACTTTGTGCAAGATGAGTCTGAGAAGGCTGAACTGTTCAATGCGTTCTTTGCAAAACACCTTACGACGGAATCTGAACCGGTCCCGTCTTTTCAGCCATGCTCACTCAATAATTTCAGTACCATAAATTTCTCCATAGAAGTAATTCGTAAGCACATTATCCGTCTAAAAAACTCGCACTCCTCGGGAACTGACGGTCTTCCAAATTCACTTATCAAGAGAGTATTCAGCTTCCCCCGATTGCTAAGTTATCTATTCTCAGCTTATCTTCTAAACGGTTTCTTTCCTGACTCATGGAAGACATCTATTATTCTTCCAGTCTTCAAGTCAGGATCTCGTTCGGACGTAAATAACTACCGAGGTGTTCATAAAACCCCGGCCCTAGCCAAACTTCTGGAAAAGATCATTTTTAATCAAATTCTCGATTTTTGTGTAGAAAATAAAACATTAAGTGCCTCACAGCATGGATTTCTACCTGGAAGATCATGCGAAACCTGCCACTTAGCATTCCTTAACCTGGTTACTTCACTTCGTAATGAACAGCAATCAGTCATCGTGATTTACTTTGACCTTAGTAAAGCTTTTGACAAGGTGCCTCATAGGCGCCTTTTAGTGAAACTGGAAGCCCTAGGCATCAGGCCTCCCCTCCTCGATTTCATTGCCTCCTACCTGTCTAACCGCAGCCAGAAGGTCTTAGTAGGCAATAGCTACTCGATGCCTCAGCCGATAACGAGTGGTGTATTACAAGGCACGGTTTTAGGTCCCCTCCTTTTCATTCTTTACATAAATGAAATTTCAACAGTGCTAAATAATTCGGAAAATTTCATTTATGCTGATGACCTTAAGTGTATTTACTCATTTTCTAAGGACACGGCCAGTACTTGTGTTGATAAAGTTAACGCAGACTTGCGTACTCTCTCAAGTTGGAGCGCAACATGGCAGATGGAGTTTTCTCCATCAAAATGTAGTTTCTTGAGTTTTGGTCCCACAAGGCTTCCTGGACCCATTATCTTCCAAAATAGTCCACTGTTAGAAAGATCTACGATAAAGGATTTGGGTCTTACTTACACGAATAAGCTTGCATTATCACCTCATGCAGATCGAATTTCTGCCAAGGCCGCACAGATATGTGGGTTTATATCGCATAACTTTTTCCTTCCAGAAATGAAGTTAAAACTATACCGCATGTTTATTCTTCCTATACTAGAATACTGCTGCCCGCTTTTTGGCCTCATGACCCAGCATGACCGTAGTAAGATTGAAAAGGTTCAGCGAGTTTTCACTCGTAAAATATTTTCTGTTTCTGGGTCTGGTATGTGTTATACAGATAGATGTCAATTAGCAAACATGAAATTTCTTTGGATAAGAAGACTCGAAGCTGGTCTATGCTTTCTGTTTCGCGTTAACAATAGTCCTAATCTCCCACAAATTAACGCTCTCCTTCCAGTTGACCGACCTTACGCCACTCGTAACTCTTCCATGATAATTTTACCACCCCGTAGCTCCACATCTAACCGTTCTCGCTTTTTTACCTCCAAATATGCTTTTATTTGGAACAACCTTCCTCTCGATATTAGACTGTCTTCTACACTGTCGATTTTTCAAGGCAAATTATATAAGCATTTAAATTTAAAGGAAATAAAGTCGTTACTGTCTGTTTCCTTTCCAAACACGCAAGTTGTAGATTTTGAAAAGGGTCCTCCTGGCATTTGAAGCTCTTCCCAGGATACTAAAATGGTTTCTAAATATGTTAGCATTTCCCTCTGCAGAGTCAAGCATCACTTCCAAGGGCTGCGAATTCTTCTCCGTTTTTGCAACCTTCGGTGTGGTCTTCGCGATTGGCTCTGGAATCTGGTGGGTCGCAACTCGATGACGTTGCCTTGACTTCTATTGCCTTCTCCTGCCTTCCGGATGACCCCTTCCTAACTCAACGATATATTATTTTTTCCCATGAACATAAACGTCCCGAACCCTCAACATCAGGTCCCAAACTAACCACATCAAACCCTTTTACCTATTAAGGCAGTTTTTTCTCCTAAACTTTTTTTGAACTCGGTGGCCCGCTGAACTCATCCACCGATCTAGGAGTTTTTTTTACTGCCGATGACAATTATTTATAAGAGTTCACTGCTTATCATTATTATTTTTATTTTCACGATAGCACTAAGTTTGTAACGACAGGGCCCCTTGGGCCTTAAATATACAAATTATTATTATTATTATCTGAACTCGCGGTCAAAGCATCTTTGTTACTTCATTTTTGACTGCGTGGGTGCTTGCTGTTGAATGTCTGTTTTTGCAGCTTATTTTTCGATATTCCTCGGCCATAATTCCCGAAAGTCTTGAAACCATTGATGTTATCCTTATCTGTTCGTAGACTATTCATATGCCCTTCTACAATATGCACAGTTCATTTGATTGTAATTACTTGACAAATTGTAGACCAGGACCAGTTTGCTTTGCACCTTTTGTTTCTCCCATGCCGTTTCCCTTTCCGCCACCAAGTTTTCCTTTTTTATCAATACTGACGAGCCTAACCTGAATCTGAAGGATGCGCTCAGTATAGTATCACTCAATGCGAGATCAGTTGTTAATAAGATGACAGAATTTAAAACATTAGCATTTGAGCTTGATCCAGATGTGCTTTGTCACTGAATTTTGGACACACTCTCTTATTTCTGACTCGACACTCGCCATAGATAATTATAGTTTGTACAGACAAGACCGCATTGAAAAGCATGGCGGTGGTTGCCTTCTTTAGATTAATTCATCCTTTGTACATTTCACGTATCACCTGAGCATTTCGTCATTTTCTGGAAATTTTTGTCTTATTTCAGTCATCCTGCCACACAATAAAAAAGCGATAATTGGGTATGTCTGCAATCATCTCTGGTACTCAAGTAATGAAATGCAGCTGTGGGAAATGTTTGAAAAAGTTGTAGTGACTCAATTCGATTTCAGAATAATTGTAGGTGATTTTAATCTGCCAGACATTGACTGGCATGCAAATACCTGTCCACCAAGATTTCAGAAATTGATTGACACTATTAACTTTTCAAACATGTCACAACTGGTCAGTTCAGTGACCAGAAATGACAACATACCAGATTTAATATTTACAAATGATGTCCACCCTCTTTTTATGAATTTTCATCGTAATATTTTCACAAGTGACCATGTCTTAATTCACTGTTGTTTTGCAGTCCCTCTTTCTAAAAAGCCCGATGTAAAATGCAATAACCTCGACTTTGGTTACGTGAACCATGAATTCATAAATTATTTCGTAAGAATCCTAGATTGGCATAGCATATTTTCAACTAGCGATCCCTACTTCTTCCAGGAGCTTCTGCAAAACATAACAGAAAATATTCAGGCTCTTATCCCACTTAAGATTTTTAAATCAAATTCAGCTTTTTCTACGATGCCACATTTTCTCCAAAATAGACTGAAGAAATTACAAAAACAACTTAACGATACGTCTAATAGCTCTTTATCAGTTCACTTAAGAATAGCGCAAATATTTGAATTAGCGCTTAAAATAAGGCTTGCACGAGATAGGCGTAGAGAGGCCACAGCATTAAGTGATGCGAATTCATCTAGATCAGTTGCTCAATTCTTCCGTCTTCGTTCGTCGGCTAAGCTTCAGAAAGTCATTCCACCCTTTCTCAATGGCAACAATCATTTTGTTACAGAGGATTTGGAGAAAGCAGCATAGCTAAATTCATTTTTCGCCAAGTTCTTTACCATCGAAACTAGCCCCACTCCTGTAATCCCCTTGCTGTGTGATTCAAATCTCAGTACCCTTAATTTCTCACCCACTTGTATTCAAAAAGAAATAAGTGGTCTTAAAAATTGACATTCGGTTGAAACTGATAAAATTCCAAACTCACTCATCAAACAATTAAGAGATTTCCCACCCTTACTGATTAAGATGTCTTCAGCGTTTCTTGAGAATGGCTTCTTCCCAGACTACTGGAAAACTTCTGTTATAATTCTCGTATTTAAATCTGGTTCCCGATCAGATATTCACAATTATCGCGGTGTTCATAAAACACCCTCTCTTGCTAAACTCTTTGAAAAACTAATTGCCAAAAAATTACAAATTTCTGCATAATCAAGAACATTCTAAATCTACTTACTTCTCTTCGTAATGATCATCTATCTGTGGTAGTTATCTACTTTGACCTTAGTAAAAAATTTGGTAAAGTTCCTCACGAAAGGCTCCTAGCCAAACTAGAGGCTAAAGGATTTCGTAGTCCTCTTACTGATTTCATCAGATCTTATCTTTCAAATCGACAACAAAAGGTCTTAGTGGGATCCTCATACTCTACTCCTACCACAATTTTGGGTGGTGTCCTTCAAGGTACCGTGCTAGGTCCTCTGCTCTTCTTGCTTCACATAAATGATATCTCATTGAGTGTTTAACACTCCCAATCTTATATTTATGCAGATGATCTCAAGTGTGTTCACTTCTTCTCTAACTCTACGGCCGCGAGATGCTTAGAACAAATTCATTCTGATCTGCACACTCTTTCGGTGTGAAGCTCAACATGGCAGATGGAGTTCTCACCTTCTAAGTGCCGATACATGTGCTTTGGGCCTGAAAGGCTGCCACAACCTGTTATTTTTCAAGGTTACCCAATGACTGAATGTTCCAGTATCAAGGACCTAGGATTAAGCTACACCAATATATTAGACATTTCTCCTCACGCTGATAGAATGGCAGCCAAAGCCGCAAAGCTTTGCGGCTATATTTTTTAATAATTTCTATCTTCCTGAAATGAAATTAAGACTTTATCGTAGGTTCGTGCTTCCCATCTTAGAATACTGTTGCCCCTGTTTAGGTCTCATGAATGAAGGTAGCCATTCAAAAATTTAACAAACTCTAAAAAAGCTCACACGAAATCTGCTGTATCCGACAGCTTCTAATACTCGTTACTCAAAAAGATGTCAATTAACGAAACTAAGGTTCCTTTGGGTCAGGAGATTGGAAGCAGGCTTTTGTTTCCTTTTTTGGCTTAATAATTGCACAAATTTACCCAGGACTTCTGTCATTACCCCCGTCAGCCGTCCCTACAACCTAAGAAACTCGGCACTTGGTATACCCCTTCCTGCACCTTCCTCATGTAAACGCTGTTGGTTTCTTGCTTCCAGATAAAGCTTTCTTTGGAATAACTTGCCATTCGAAATTTGGCCGTTAACTAGATTGTCGGCTTTCAAACAGAGACTGCACATTGATCTTAACACTGACTCTATTAACCTTCTATTCTCCTCATCTTTTCCGAGCAGCTTTCTCCATGACTCCGAGAAAGGACCATCGGGAATTAAGGAGATCCGCTTGAAAGTATCCTCTCTGCCTCGTATCCCCCGAGAACCTAGATGTTTCCATTAACCACCACTGAATCAAACGAAGCCACGCGGAAGTACTCAGTCTAAAATGCTGCAGTTTCGTTGACTTCTGACCTTCATCAGACTACCCACACTTATTTCTGCTCTACTACTATCTTCCTAAGCAGTTTTTTTTTCTCGTGCGCACTTTTTGAAAATGGAGGCACGTTGAACACTCTCTCAGTTTTCACTGTGAGAGTTTTTTTAACTGCCATAAGTTTTCGTTTTTAGTTAAAAATTACCTGCAAAACATTGCTAAATGTTGCCCAAAAGGACAAATTTTGCTCACATTATTACGACTTTCTACGTCTACTTGCACATATTGTCAAATTCTTCTTTAAATTTTTAGTTTTTCGAATCTAACGTTGTACAGATAGTGCAGTACTGGCGCTGAAAAATTTAAATTTCCAAATTCCAAATACCGAAGCCGGTGTAAGTCGGCGAGGCAGGCTCCCGCATACTTACGTAAATCTCGTATAAATCAACTTCAGAAAGGCTTTTAATAAATTCTCATCAATTTTTTTTCTATAACATCCAGGAGGACCTTTTTCAAAATCTAAAAATTGCGTGTTTGGAAAAAAACAGACAGTAACGACTTTATTTCCTTCAAATTTAAATGCTATCGTTGCTTGCCTTTGAAAATCGATAATGTAGTAGACAAGCTAATTTCGATTGGAAGATTGTTCCAAATAAAAGCATATTTGGAGGTAAAAAAACAAGAATGGTGAGATGTGGAGTTACGGGGTGGTAAAATTATCACGGAAGAGTTACGAGCGGCGTTATGCCCGTTTACCGGAGTAGTTGTGTTGATAAAGTTAACGCAGACTTGCGCACCCTCTCAAGGTGGAGCACTACTTGGCCCATGGAGTTTTCTCCACCCAAATGTAGTTTCATGTGTTTTGGTCCCACAAGCCTTCCTGGACCCATTATCTGATAAAATAGTCCACTGTTAGAAAGATCTACGATAATGGATTCGGGTCTTACTAACACTAATAACCTTGCATTATCGCTTCATGCAGATTGAATTTCCGCCAAGGCCGCACAAACATCTGGGTTTATATCGCATAATTTTTTTCCTTCCAGAAATGAAGCTAAAGCTATACCGCATGTTTGTTTTCCCTATACAAGAAAACTGCTGCCCGCTTTTTGGTCTCAGGACCCAGAATGACCGTAGTAAGATTGAAAAGGTTCAGTGAGTTATTTGGTCTGGTATGTGTAAAACAGATAAATGTCAGTCAGCAAACAGTACATTTTTGGGTAAGAAGACTCGAAGCTGGTGTATGCTTTCTGTTTCGCGTTAACAATTGTCCGAATCTCCGACAAATGAACGCTCTCCTTCCGGTAGACCAATCTTCCGCAACTCGTAACTCTTCCATGATACTGTTACCACCCCGAAACTCCACATCAAACCGTTCTCGCTTTTTTACCTTCAAATATGCTTTTATTTGCAACAACCTTCTTTTCGATATTAGACTGTCTTCGACACTATCGATTTTTGAAAGGCAAATTACATAACCATTTGAATTTAGAAAAAAATAAGTCGTTACTCTCTGTTTCCTTTCGAAACACGCACGTTTAAGATTTTGAAAATTGTCCTCCTGGCAGTTGAAGCAGACTCAAGCATCACTTCCATGGACTGCGAACTCTTCTTCGTGTTTGTAGCCTTCGCTGTGGTTTTCGAGGTCAATATTAATGGTTACCGCCAACTTTTTGATGGGCTCTGGAGTCGGTGATGTTGCCTTGACATCTACTGTATTCTCCTGTTTACCCGGATGACCCCTTCTTAACTCAACGATATATTATTTTTTCCCATGATCATAAACGTCCCAAATGCTCAACATCAGGTCCCAAACTAACCACATCAAACCCTGTTACCTATTAAGGCAGTTTTTTCTCCTAATGTGTTTTTGAACTCGGTGGCCCGCTGAACTCATCCACTGATTAAGGAGTTTTTATTTTACTGCCAATGAAAATTATTTTATAAGAGTTCACTGTTTATCATCAGTATTTTTATTTTCACGATAGCACTAATGTTGTAACGAGAAGCCCCCTAGGGCCTTAAATATACAAATTATTATTATTATTAAGGCGTTCATTGGAAGTTGAGTAGGACTCTTGTTAACGAGAAACATAAAGCATATACCAGCTTCGAGTCTTCGTACCCAAATAAGTTTTATGCCCACTAACTGACAACTATCTGTATAAGAAATACTAGTCCCAGAAAGAGAAAATATTGTACGAGTGAAAACTCGCTGAAACTTTTCAATCTTACTACGGTCATTCATGTTCATAAGACCAAAAAGGGGCAGCAGTATTCATGTGTAGTGAGAACAAACATGCAGTATATTTTTAACTTTATTTCTGGAAGGAAAAATTTATACGATATAAACCCAGACATGTGTTTGGTCTTGGCAGAAATTCGATCTGCATGAAGTGATAATGCAAGCTTATTTGTGTCAATTAAACCTTAATAGTTTATCATAGTTCTTTCTAACAGTGGAATGTTTTGGAAGAAAAGGGTTTTAGGAAGCTTTGCTCGACCAAAACACATGAAACTACATTTTGATGAAGAAAACTCCATCTGCAATGTAGCGATTCAACTTGAGAAGGTACGCAATTCTGCGTTAAATTGATCAATGCAACTACTGGCCGCTACCTTAGAAAATGAGTAAATACACTTAAGGTCCTTAACATAAATAAAATTCTCCGTGTTGTTTAGTACTGTTGAATTTTCATTTATTTAAAGAATGGAAAGCAAGGGACGTAAAACCATGCCTTGAAAATGCCAATCGTGATCGGCTGAGGCATCGAGTAGCTTTTGCCCTCTAAGACCTTCAGGCTGCGGTGAGGAAGGTAGGAAGCAATGCAATCGAGGAGATGCAGCCTGATGCTTAGGCCTTCTTGTTTCACTGGAAGGAGCCTGTGCGAAATCTTGTCGAAAGCTTTACTAAGGTCAAAGTAAATCGCAATGACTGATGGCTACTCATTAAGGAGTAAAGTAACGAGGTTAAGGAATGCCAAGTGGCAGGTTTCGCATGATCTTCCAGGTAGAAATCCATGCTGTGAGGCACTAAATAGTTTATTTTCTACACAAAATTCGAGAATTTGATTACAAATGGTCTGTACAGAAGTTTGGCAATGGCCGGGCTTATGAACACCTCGGTAGTTATTTACATCTGAACGAGATCCTGACTTGAAGACTGGAAGAATAATAGATGTCTTCTATGGGTCAGGAAAGTAACCGTTAAGAAGGTTAGGTGAGAATAGACTACGCAGCAATCAGTCGAAGCTCAATACTCTTTTGATAATAGAGTTTGAAATACCACCCGTTCCCGAGGAGTGCAATTTTTTCAGACGGATAATGTGTTTACGAATTACTTACATGGAGAAATCTATGGTACTGATAGTATTGACTAAGCATGGCTGAAACGACAGGACCAGTTCGGATTCCACCGTAAGATGCTTTGCCAGAATGCATTCAACAGTTCAGCCTTATCATAGTCATCTAGCCCAAATGTTTTTTCTTCATTCAGTGAAGGGGGGATTTCATGACCTCGTTTAGCGGAGGACCGACGACGAAACAGCTGGGCAATAGGTTTTTGCAGAGTTAAACAGTTCAGTGACAAATCAATTTAGGAAAAGTTGATATCCCCAGCTATAACTTTAGCGTCAGAAGCGGATTCCAAAATCATCCTAAACATATCGCAAAGCTTTTCCTCATCTTCGGATGATAAGTTAGGGGGATTATAAATGCAGCCAATAATCGCCCTTTGATGGGGAGTCAGGATAATGGATGCAAAGCAGTAATTGACTGAGAATGACTCAGAATCTAGGTTGAACTGGAAATGCTTAAAAATAGCTTAACTATAGAGAAGACAACCACCACCACGCTTATAAGTGCATTGTTACGGTAGAAATCATATTTGTCCATTGTGATCAAAGCTTCAGAAATTAGGGGATGGGTCCACGACTCTGTAATGCCTATAACATCTGCCTTCAGCTCAAATTTAGTAGCTCTAGGTTGAACCATCTTATTTTAACTGATCTTGCATTAAGCAAGATAATATCTTATGTAAATCGAGCAATCGAACAAGTGTTTTCTTTATTTAGTAATAAAAATGTGGAGTTGGGTAGTTGAATTTGAAGTTTGGAGAATAGCCACTTACTGGATCAGGACAATTAGCATGAGAAGGCTGACGGGGATAGCTAAAAGCCACAGGTAGATAGCACTGTGGCATTGACAGGCCATAGGGATTAGTGTTGTGATGAGTTTGCTGATAGTTACCGGGAAATTTGGAAAACCAAGACGGAAAATAGAGGCTGGTGGGCGAAGTAAGCTAGATATGAGGATAAAGCGGTGGAAATCCTGGCATAGTATGATAGTTGTGTTAAGAAGGTTTATAAGTTTCCTGTGGTAAAGGCTAAGTTAGTGTTTCGGAAGGCTACATGCTCGCGTTCGAGTTCCCAATCCCACTCTTTCAACGACCTGATTTGTGTGATTTAATAGAAGGTTTGGGAGGACTCTGTACGAGTAACGAAGCTGTTGGTCTACCTGCCATAGAGGGTTTTTCAGAATTTCTAGAAGGGCTGCCAGAATTATTACCTATGGCAACTGGGGAAGCTTCTAATTTGTTAGAAGACGGATATGTCTGGTGACTTCAGGGGGAGGAGACAGTTGCAGTACTGGGGAGTAGTAACCCAGGTTTGCCAGGAGTAAGAGTACATGGTTCTCTAGGCTTCCAAAGGCTACGACCAGGAACTTGAGCAGGTTGTAGTGACATAACATTAGAAGAATTCGACGCTATTATTTGCTCCATTGGTGTGAGATCATGACAAAGGAAATACTTTGTATTTTTCAGATATTTGGAAACAAGCTTTTGCTGTTAAAAATGAAGTCTATTTCAATTGTTGAAAATAGCTTGACTAAAATTGGTGGGTTGTTACTGCAACATGACAGTCTTATAGCATCTGCTATTTTATAGTTTAATCCGCAGGATTAGAGGCAATGCATGGAAACTTCCACCAGCCGAATTGCTTTCGGAACGTTGATCTGAATGAAATTGTATATACTTTTTGCGTATCCTGCGACTCACTTGCCACCAAAATGACCAGAGTATCTAATCGTTTGCATTTTTGGGAGGAAACTACAGAGAGATTACCATCAAATAGGGTCCCAAAGATTGAGAGCACTGACCCAAATTTCAACATAAACTCGTTGCAATACAATAAGGCAGCTTAAGCACTCTCGACGCGCCAGTCATCGAGACGTATTTTTTATTTCTTCCTATGGCACGTACAGTTAAGTACCGGCGATTCTTTTCAGTAAATGCCATATCAATCTGGAATAAGCTGCCCAAAAGTATTAAAACCCAGCGAAACTACCCTATGTTTAAGAGAGCTATAACAAGTTTCCTACATTCAGGACAACTTTCACGAATTTTGGGTGCTGACTCGGTGGAATCTCTCTTTCACTCTGATGGCGTTCGTGGACTTTGAACCCCGCCAGGCTTCATGCTGAAGATAATGCTGCTGAAGCAGCAGCCCGCAGTCTGCTAACCCTTCAGCCGATAGCGCGCAAATTTTGCCGACAACCATTGAAGGAAGACTGAGAACACTGTGTTCTTGTGCCAACCCTCTCCGTCTGGAACTAATGTTCTCCTGCTGATGAGTCAACTCAGCTTACAACTGTACATTTATTCC
>JAYGXS010000917.1:0-12554 GCA_036362985.1 Ligula intestinalis
TAGTAGTAGTAGTAGTAGTAGAAGTAGTAGAAGTAGAAGTAGTAGTATACGCATAGAGTATCGCCGGAAAAGACAAAGGAAACTAGAATGGTCATTTCTGGCTTATTAGCCGTCATCAGCCAGTCATACCCAGACCCAGGTGCTGTCCCACTCCAGCCTCAAACTCGCGATCTTTTCGATCAAACTCCAACTTCCTAAGAACGAGCTCGTGGTTCAATGGTTAGGGCGCTTAACTCTGATCAAAGAGTTGGCGATTTCGAGGCTCGGGTGGGACACCATTGGATCTGGGTATGACAGGCTGATGTCAGCTAATGAGGCAGAAATGACCACTCAAGCCTCCCTATTTGTCTATATCACCGGCTGTTACGGCTGTCAGGGTTCCTGTCGAGGCCCAAGGCAGAGCGGGACAGATGAGTTCCGTTAGCGGTCGAGTGAATATTCATCAACTAGCATTAGTAGTTGTTGTTCGTTTCCTGAGAGTCCTCTCTTCTCTATATGATGCAGAGGCTTTTATGGGGGGCTATTTTCTTTGCGCTTAGACTATATAGATCTTTGCCAGTGCTTCTACTGGAGACCTCCTTATTATAATCTTTTGAGAAATCGGAAGATCTCAAAGATCTCTACCGTACTAGCGATGAAAGCAACTTAATACTATACTCGCTTCCTTTCCGTCTAATATCTTGCAATTTGACAACCCTTTCGCTTTTGGTGGATTAGAAAAAATGCTCGTTCATAAATAGTCAGATATATCTTGCAGAAAACGAGTCCATGCATCTACTTTGTTAAACTCATTTGTTAAATAAACACGTCTTTTTCGGATTCATGCTCAAAAAGCATAGGTTTCGGTTTGAAAAATGTTTTAGTTATGATACTTTATTAATGCTCCTCAGGAAATACACAGCTTAGCCTGCATCCATTTGAAAATTTAATCAGCGCCAAATGGTAGCTTCTTCCTGCCATGGAGTAATTCAACATCTTTTTCTTACATACAGTTTTTAGACCAAAATATTTAAACGTAAATACCAAGCCAGATCGAACTCAACAGTATTCGGGAATTGGAAAGGGTTTTTCGAAACCTAAATGTACCCTTCCTTTGAAGAACTAGCCTTTTTTTCCGCCAAACAGATACAAGAAACTTTAAGTTGGGTGTGTTCTCTGTAGGCCTAGAAAATCAATACCTAGGAAAAAGATGTATTAATTCCGCAGTCATTTTGTACTGAGGGTACATTTGAGCAGACGACCAAAACTCAGTTTACTTAAATGCCGGCATAATGATGTCCGATGTCTGCGATGAGAGTAGGCCGCAAGATAAACAATATTATAACTCAACCTAGTTAATCCTTCCTAACCGAAAAGGCGTTTTTAATGGTATTCGTGTGTGGCAGGTCGATCAGCACTGGTGACGACGACCACCACGCGCCGCATGAATTAGGCAGTGTCTGTGTGCGAAATCTTTCTCTCGTCCTTCCTTTTTGCGTTCATTTGTTCTCGCTCTCTCACTTTTCCTCTTCCTTTTTTCCCTTCCTTTGCTTCTTTTCTGCAAAACCTGTTCGGCAATGCTCACCCCGGCTTGTTTTCCTTTTCAGCACTGCACCTATCCCACCTCAGGCGACCGATCAGCTAAGCGGTGGCCTGTACCTGGCGGTGTGGAAGAGAGTGAGGTCGACCCTCTGTGCATTTCTTTTCTCATTAAAAACAATCTGATGCCCTTGAAGCTATCGTGGTGCTCTAAAAGCCGTGGCTTGAAGGGTTGCCAACTGACGGGATAACTCGGACCGCGTAGTCAGCCCAGTGTGTGTCTTGCTGTGTGGAGTGGCTACCTGCGGGCTGAGAGTCAAGCTCAATAGCTCCTTTTTAATGTGGCCTTTATGGCGCTTTCAGATGGGAGCGTACCTAGCGAGGTGGTCTTGTTGTGGAGCGTGGTAGAGTGTGTTTCACGCACACTGCCTGCACCCTCCTCATCTCGACATTGGTTTTCACATCAGGTTCGGGTGTGGCAGTGGTGAGAGAGTGGAGTTAATCCGCAGTCATCGCGCTGTTTCAGCTTGATGATACTCGTGATGGACATCGTCGAGAGCGACGGTCGAACTGTCGGTTATAGTGAGACAGGCTTTCAATGTATCTATCACACTCTCACGTTCGTCCACCTGATCCTGATGAAACGACGGTGTCGGAGGGGCTGGAAGTTGGCACGAGGCTGCCGTGACTAACAAAAACAGTCTGTCTATTCGTGCTAAACACACATTGATATACGGAAGAGACAGCTCACACCGTACACGGGAAAATGTCCCAGAGACCACATTAAGAGTAAGCCAATGAGTCGCAGTCCTGAGAGGAAAGGGACTGAGTTATCCACTCGGTCGGCGACCTTCAGGGGCTTTGCTGAGTTGCAATGGGGGGTAGGGCTTTGTCGGCCCCCGCTCTTTCTTCGCTTCCTCGCTCTCTCTCTCTCTCTCTCTTTTGCGCGCCGATTGACTATTTCGAGCCTGTCAACCAACTGGTGAGCTGGGAATGAGCGCAACGCGGAGATCTTTGTGAAAGCAAATGAGCACTGCCGGCAAAGAACAGGGGGACTCGAATGGTCATTTCTGTTTCATTAGCCATCATCAGTTAGCCATACTCGACTCCAAGTGGTGCATCACCCGAGGCTTGAACCCGTCAAGTAAATAGGGCCATTCATTGATCGAATTTCACCGATTATCGCTAACGGGACTCCCCCGTCCCGCTCTACAGTAGATCTTAGTCTCGGGCCCCGCCAGCAGCTGCACAGTGGCTTATAGTTTGGGCATATAACATTACCGGCAAGGACAAAGGTGAGTGGAGTGGAGTGGTCGTTTCTGGCTCATAAGCAGTCATCAGTCGGTCAGTCATACCCGATCCGAAGTGGTGTACCACCCGAGCATCCAACCCGCGACCTTTTGGTCAGAACTCTAGCGGTGTTGTTATGCTTTTTCGGTGAAATGTTAAAAATTCTGGCAGAAATCCACTTCACATATTCTGCAAATATTTCCATGCTTAATGTGAGAAGTCGGCAACAGTAACCTGTGAAGCTCCACTCATATACCCCTACTCCCAGCATTTTGTCCTGCAAAAAGGGTGGTAATAGATTTTTTGGGTGGGGAAATAGGATAGGCAGCGAACGAAATTTTTAGAAGTGTAAAGTGAAAGAAAAATGTAGTCGAAGTTGCTTCCCGCGGCCGCTGGGAGGAGGTTGTTGCGCATGTAAATTGAATGTGTGCGAGGCGCTTCGTGCCGCTGACTATACTAATCTAACTCCAGAACGGTAATTTGGACCACAGGTACGTTTAAGTAGACAACCTCCTAACCACCCTTACTATTTTTCGAGGAATTTCAAGAAACCTGCAATTTGATAATCGGGTTTTTCCGCAATAATTTAAACGATAATACAGATAAGGAAAATCTTCAGATATAAATCACCAACACTTCTAACTAAGATAAAATAAAAATGCATTTAGCATTTATTAAAGTATATTCCACTGCATGTCCTAATTTCCCGCCCATAACCACCGTTTTCGTAGGCAAACATGCAGGATTTAGGGATTAATGAGTGGGGCTACATAAGCTACTGTTGCCGAGAAGTCAATTGGGCAAACATATGTTTTCAGCAAATCATCATCAGGTCGAAGCAGTGGCTATACGGTTAGCGAATCCAGCGATGTGTTGTCAGAAGACGCTAACATGCCATGAAAATAAAACTCTTATTCCACAGGTCACATCTCTTTCTTCTGAACTGCTTCCCGGAACTCACATATTCACTTCTGTTGGCAATCTCAGGCCTAGTGGAGCATTGAAATAACCTCCACGATGTCTTAGAGTTCATTATTAACTGATCGTTTATCGCTAATTTAAGCGTTAATCCTAGTGAAGCTTGTCCATGTGCGGAGTAAAGATAAGTCTGTCTTGCTTTCTCGATTTGTTGGGGGTCTTGCTCGGCAGAATCTAGGCCTTCTACTTCCTTTGCTAACGACACAGCATCAATAAGCAAGTCTTTGGGACTGATGGCGACGATTTCAGCATCCGGGAGATAAGAGGCATTCGTGGAGGAATATTAAACAACAAACAGTTAGATCATTGAAACCATAATCAGAGAGGAAAGTGAGACCCCTTTCAAATTGAAAATCAGGATATATGCAAAAGCTGGGCTTTGTGAACTCTTGTGGGTTTAAAATAGCAAATTCCAGAATGCTGTTCATTATGACAAAGAAGCTCGACACACGTGTCTGTGTGTTGCATTAAATCGATTGGCTTACGAGGAAGATAGCTCAAGAATTGGTTACCAATCGCTCACGGGACTCCCCCGTTCCGCTCTACATTGGGGTGCATTCTCGAGCCGCACTAGTAGCCGTACAGTGGCTAGAAGTCTAGGCAGATAACATTGCCGGCAAGGTGTGCCACCGCTCGCATTGAATCGTACAGGCCTAGCGCAAACCAGTAAACGAGCACTGCGAGCCAGCCTGGCGCCGTTTTTGGTCTGCTGCTTATCTGCAGCGCACCCAGCTGAGCTTCGATACTGATCAGTCCCACGTATAGGCAGAAGAACGCTCTACTACCGTTAAGACAGCCCTCCTGCGAGGAGCTTAAATGTGCCCGTGACTAACTAAATCGGGTCTAGGCAGATAGTATTGCCGGCAAAGACAAGGAATACTCGAATGCCTTAGTAGCCGTCGTCAGCCAGTCACACCCAGACCCAAGTGGTGTCCCACCAGAGCCTCGTACTCTGTCGAGGCCCTAGGCAGAGCGGAACAGATGAGCTCCGTTAGCGCTCGGGTGAACGTTCCCCAGCGCGTGTCAATGTCCCCGACCTAAAACCGGCAAGACAAAGAGGTTGTGGCTCAATGGTTAGGGCGTTTGACTCTGATCAAAGAGTTCGCGACTTCGAGGCTCGGGTGTGACACCACTTGGATCTGGGTATGACAGGCTGACGATGGCTAATAAGCCAGAAATGGCCACTCCAGCCTCCCTTGTCTTTGCTGGCAATACTATACTACCAGCTGCTACGGCTGTCATGGTCTCGTCGAGGCCCTAGGCCGAGCGGGAGGGATGATTTTGGTTAGCGGTCGGATGAAGCTTCATCACTTCCCGCTTTGTGCGATTCATTCGTGCGCTCTCGCGCACATCAGCGACCACCACCTCACCACAAAAATAATTAGCTCTACTCTCTCTCTCTTTTTCTTTGTGTCCCATGATCTGCGTGCGCATGGAGAGCAGGAGGAGGAGGAGGAACGGCCATCAAGAAAACTTAAATTAGCACCTTGCTGACACTACCCTCCCTTTCCCCATGGACCACTGGCACGCGACTGTGCGTGGGTTCTGCGTGCTTCTCCGGGTCAGTCGACCTGGAGGCCGTGTCGGGGCGAGGAGGGGGTGGGCGGCTGCAACCTGCAAGATGCTAGCGCGTCAGGTGGTGCCCTCATTTGCGCTCCGTTTATCTGCAGGGGCACAGGTGGGTTTGCTGCTGCTGATGCTGATGGAGGTGCGCGTACTGTGGGCGATAATGATGGAGTGGTGGTGCTGGTGATTACACCCATCGCCCCCGCTCCCCCTGACATCGCCCATGTGTCGGGCGTGTACCAGTTTGAGTGTTGTCAAGTGGGCC
The DNA here is from genome assembly GCA_036362985.1 of Ligula intestinalis. Classification (NCBI taxonomy): domain Eukaryota; kingdom Metazoa; phylum Platyhelminthes; class Cestoda; order Diphyllobothriidea; family Diphyllobothriidae; genus Ligula; species Ligula intestinalis. The sequence continues at coordinate 5,618 of JAYGXS010000917.1, forward strand.
AGCGTGTTTTGCGTTTTGATCCCATTGACGCGGCTTTGTGCCTCGTCCCTCCCTCCCTCCCCCCGCCCCCCCCCCTTTTTCTGTTCCCTAACCAGCCCTGCCTCCACTTACTAATGATAGCGGGGGGGAGGGAGGGAGGGAGGCGAAGGCGTATAGCACGCACACACACACACACAGAGCGAGAGAAGCAGTCTTGATGGTCCGAGTCAGGTGGCGTGTGCAATCCTCCGGCAGCTGTGCGTGCGATGGCTACCGCTGCTGCCACCCCCAGCGTCGTCGTCGTCGTCGTCGTGGGGTCGAAATAGCACACGTGCGCCCTGCACCCGTGCAGCAGACTTGCGCGTATTTTGTTATTGTCTGATCCTCCAACCATACCGCACGCTCCCGGTTCTGTGTTGGCCGACATACGCAGTTTTGCAGGTGAGGCAAGGCAAGTTAACGTGGCATGGTAAGAGGAGTAAAGCCGTCCTTGGAAGATCCCGTCGCTTGCCGGAGTTCACTTTCGAGCCCCTGCAGCAGGCGTGCAGTAGCTAGGCCGAATAACACCGCCGACAAACAGACAGGAGACTGGATTGGCCATGCCTGGATCTTATTAGCCGTCATCAGGCTATGCATGATATTGCGTAACGCCAAGCATTTGTTTCTAAAGGAGCGAGCAGTAGCGCATCAGTAACGTGTCATGTGTACGTGTTATAGTCACTAGCAAACTTCTAGTACAAATGGGCATTCGTACTCTGATCTACCGTCACCCCTGTTTTGATCACGCGTGTTTTAACGGAGGAGTAATTGAGGTAAGCATCGTTAAAAGCGGAGGGACACTTAAAGTAATAAGAGAACGGTTGTACAGACTTCTATCGCTGCAAATTTATTCGGTAATTGTCGACGAGCTGGACAGACTATCGGCGGCACAGGAACGCTAATTCTTTCGGCACAGTTGTTCTTCAAAAGCTTCATCATTGAAATGCTCGCAAGACGGCACTGTTTATTTCCTGGTAGTCAGTTAACCAGGTTCAGCTATCTGTCGCTGAATAACCAGTTCCAGGCATGACTGTTTCAGTTCAGGCAGATAGCCTTGCCGGCGGCGACAAGGGCGACTGCAATGGCCATTTCTGGCTCATTGGTCATCGTCAGCTAGTCATACCCAGCTCTAAGTGGTGCATCACCCGCCAGGTTCGAACCCGCGACCGCCATGGCTTCTTTGTCTTGCTGATTAAAATCCCAAATATGGACATTCGCTCCCCAATCACTTACGGAACTCCCTCGTCCCGCGCTCTGCCTTGAAGCTCATTCTCGGGCCTCGCCAGCCGCATTGCCGGCAAGGGAGACTAGAATGGACATTTGTAAATATTTGGGCACTGTCAGCCTGTCATAGCCAACTCTAGGCCACAGAGCTCGAGCGTGAGCTCCAAGGCCCGACGAAATGAGTGAGTCCCGTAATCGATCAGTAAGCGTTCGTCAAATCTTCGTTCGTTAAACTTTTAACAGGCAGCCACCGTCTCAAAGAGACTGATTTACGTCCAGTTAGCGGGTCATTTCGAAGAAAATTTCAAAAAACAACAACAATTTCGGAACTGGGAACGCCGGGGGGACCCACTGATGAGTCGAACCCCTTGCAACTGTGTTATGCAGCGGTAGAATATCAGTGAATCACGCGTGTCTGGGCTTCTAGCTAGTGTCTGTGTTGCGCGTGTGGTTTCTCATATAGCACTTAGGTGTGTGTGTGTGTGTTTGATCATCGGTTTCGATGAGGTCAACCAAGTGCACCAACAGGTTGGTACAGGAGGTGACGGTCTCAGGGTTTATTTTTAAGTGATAGAGGACGTAGTTAGCGGCTCCGCACTCTTCACCTTCTCCCGGAGTCTCGAAGACTTAACGGGGTCCGGTGTGGGCTGCTGTATCAAATGCAAGCCAATACACCGCCTAATTTAGTCTTAAAGTGACAGTAGACTTTGCGCGGGTGCTACTGTGCTATCTATCCTCACTCACCTATAGTAGGTGTCTGGCCAGACTAAGGTAAACCAGGACTGGTACTGCTTACTTCTAATACTACGTACTAGGGTGCAACTTAGTGATAGTACTTTTTGGTACCGGTACTGACTATTTTGTACGTCAGAAGTGACGCAGATGAAGTCAGCACTGGACTCATCTCCTTAATCACGACCGGAAGTCTAGTAGTACTGGTACTGGCACTGACGCCACCATTTATCAGAGGTGACGCTCATTTAGCCAACGCTAGGGCTCATATTCCCTTGGTCTCAACAGGGAGTGTGAATCTGGATTTAACTATTTCGGGTAAGTACATGCTTTGGGTCATGAGCAAGGCTACGTTTGTCATGGTTTCGGCACTCTCATCTCTATCCATGGAGCTGTACGCCAATATAGCTACATGCCTAGGCTAGAAGTGCTAATTCAAGTAATCGTACTTACTAAGGCCAGTACTTAGTATACTATTAGTACTACCTGTGTATGCTTTTTAAGGAGTCGCACTCAGTATGCACTCCTTAGGTACTGTGATGCCTGCGTTCTTTCAAGATAGTCTACACAAATCCTCCTCCCTTTACCATACCAAGTCTATGGCTTCTTGATCATCATCATCATCATCATCATCATCATCATCATCATCATCATCATCATCATCATCATCATCATCATCATCATCTCATATTTCTTTTTGTAAATGTACCCGAGGGCAGATCAAAATCCCTACCTACCCATAGAATGGATATGTCGTTTTCTTTACAATTTTATAAGGCTAAGCCAGGCCGCAGTAAAGTGCTACGAGCTTAGTTCCATTAATCACGACGTCTAGACTTCCCCTCAATCCAGAAAAAATCATTCTCCTCGCTAATGACATAAAATTTAAATCAAATGAATGAAGGTTGAATGGGGTTAAAACCCTCCACCCCCAGCACTTTGATGTAATATCACTTCTAGTGGTTGCGCAGAGGCTTTACGAGTAGAGTCTCTTTAATGAACGGCCAAAACGGTTCAACTGATGTAGTTAACCCAGAAATCCTACATATTGCTTGTTTAAATGTATAACCTTTGAATTTAGCTCTGCGCAGTAAAATAAGTAGCCAGTAGGAAACCGTGCGACCTCAAAAAAAATCCCGAACTCCCATTTTCTGGACAGGAATAAGCAAGTGATCCGGAAACGAAATGGCCATTGAGCTCTCGGCATGGTCGTCAAGGCCCCGTCGGTAAAGTTTCACTCGCCAGCAAAGTGCTGGGGAGGGGGGTGGTTTTTTATCCAAATTCTACTCAAATGAAAGAGAAGTAAGTCCGTTTTTACCCTCTCCAACTACTTCACTAGACCTCCTTCCAGCCTCCTTGTCTAAGAGTATCAGCTTTGAAATTTTCTTCTTTTAAAAGAAGCAGAAGAAGACGGTTGTTCCTCCACAACAGTGTCCCCATTGCTAGAGGATCAAGGAACAGTGAGCGGAAGGCTCCCCTAAAACGTCGCCCAGGCAACCCAATTGGATGTCCCATTCAGTAGTTTACTGGAAAGAGGTAATATGCTAGTCACCAGTGGCCTCCGGAATTTAAAATGTCAACTCTCGTTGATGAATGTTCACCGACCACTAACGGAAGTCACTTGACTGGAATGGCAAGACACCGAGCCCGGGACTCAGTGGTTAGGACGTTAGACGCCGATCAAAAGGTCTCGAGTTCGAGCATCTGATGGTGCACCACTGGGGTGACGACGGCTAGTAAGTAATAAATGGCCATTTCATTCTTCCTTGTCTTCGCCGGCAATACTATTTGTCATTGTTGACCTGGCCTATGGCACCGGCCTTTCGAACCATCCTTTGCTAGCATGTCTCTGCAGGTTGTCTTCCCCGGCTTCCAAAAGAACCAATAAGTGTGTGAAAAAGAGGACGTATTAATGGATAAATCTGGGTTTTGTTTCTTGGAAAAAAAATCAAGTGCCTACTTGCGCACTTCTGTACAAGTCTGTTCAAACAGCGCAGCTGTCCAGAAGTCCGTGGATGCGTCAGGCCCACACAGGGTGTGGGCTGTCCCCAGCGGGGGACTGCTGAGCAGTTCCGTCTCCTCGGCAGAACTGGAGTTGGTGGAGTTGGTTGTCGCCAACGCCAGCCCACCCTCTTCACTGGAGCGTTGGGTCTTTTCGGAGGCGCAGTCACTCTGGTTGATGCCACAGGCCGCCAGCCGGTGTTTTGTCAGCAGGCCCATGCGCGAAAAGGTCTTGCCGCACTCCTCACACCGATACTTCTTCTCCTCCGAGTGCGTCTGCATGTGCGCACGCAGATTCGACCGATCGGCAAAGGCCCGTTGGCAGACCCGACAGCCAAAGGGTTTCTCGCCAGTGTGCGTACGCAGGTGACCGTTCAGCAACCACATGCGCGAAAAGGCCTTTCCACAGACGGTGCATTTGCAGGGCAGGGTATGCGTCCGAATATGCATCTTCAGGGCGGACATGGAGAAGTAGACCTTGGCGCAGATGTGGCAGGTGTACTGTCGGTCGGCGACACGGGGAGATGAACACGCCGCCGCCACTGTCGCGAGATCGCCCTCAGTGGTCATGTCCATCTCCGCTTCCTGAGTGTCACAACGCTGACTTGGACTCCCACTGCAGGTCATGTCAAGAGGACAGTCCCCGCCGACGTCCTTAGCACTCCTCTGACGGCTACAGTGTTCTTGATGACGCAGGAGACCCAGTCGCGTGGCATAGCTGCGGGCACAAAGAATGCACTTAAAGAAGTGAGCCCCAGTCGAGGACCTGACTATTGGCTGGCAGGGGGTCCTTCGACCAGTGTTCGCGTTCGCGGGCACGACCGTCTCCACTGACCTCGCCGCTGTTGGTGCTGGTGGTGGCGACGACGACGACGAATAGCCCAGAAGGTGGGGGATGCTGAACTTCTCACAGCTCGACACCTTCTCCGCTTTGACGGTCGGTGAGTTGCTGGAGGGCTCAATCGGGGCGGCGGTCGGTGCGGGTATGGGGTGGAGAGCGGAAGTTGCGTGAGTTGAAAAGTCCGTGAGGCCTGCGTCGGCCAGGGTGAGGGACAGGGGAAACCATTGCGAGCAGTCAAACTGCGGTGCAGTGAAGGCCGGCTCTCCTCCGGCGCTGTTGGTCGCGGCACTGGGGAAGGCGTTGGTGGCAGTGGGTGGAGACGGTGTTGGACCGTGGCTGCTACTGCTAGCGTCGCCAAATCCCGGTAGGGGTGGTGCAGCCACCGAGACCACCGGATTGGGATCAATCATCCTGTCAAAACCTGTATGAACGAGAACAGAAGGAGATGAGCAACGCAACGGTGACTCGATTTGGCCCCACACAAAGGGGATGTGAAAAAAAGAGATAGAAGACGCAGGCTGGGTTGGCTCTGTTGGGTTTTTCTTTGGCAGGCCAATCTATCGGTATCAACCCCTCCTTCGCCACGTTCTGTGTATGTACTTTGTTGTTCTCAAACAAAGACGCACGCTGGTTCCCACAACATGTCCAGAAATGCCGTTTAAATATCTGTGGCTCGGCTCTTATTGCCTGTATTGCTGAGCGGGATTAACGCTAAACCCTTACGGTAACCGTATAACCAGCACTACTTTTCGCCGTTGTTATAAAGCGGTCAAGAGGGACTTTTCAAAAGGGGGCCCTGCAGCATACGACTAAATAGAGATTATTTTGACAGACAGGCGTACACCGATCATTTAGAGGACCCACTCGTCCGTTTATATTGTCATTAGAGCTCTCTCTCGAGCCTTCACCGCAAGGCGGCTAAGGATATAGGCAGAAGGACATTAGTAGCCAAGATCAGGGAGACTAGAATGGCCAGTTCTGGCTTATTAGCCGTCTACTCTCTATGGATTTCAGGCAGAAGGCTAGCGGACACAGCCATCAACCGCGCATCGACAGAATTTCATGCGCCAGTAGTAATAATAGCATTAGTAATATATTAGCAGTAGTCCTAGTATTAGAAGCAGAATTCGGCCACCAGATTGTCAAAGTTCTAGAAGTCACCGTAGCAGTTGAAAAGGTGACGTTCTGCACAAATTTCGCATCCGGAATCAATTTCCCAATATGTTGATGGCTTTTAGTTGTTCATCTCAAAAAATATCCTATGCTTTTCCCCTTCCAGTACAGGATAATACGCCTTGATGAACGTTCACCGACCGCTAACGGAACTCATTTGTCCTGTTCTTCCTTGGGCCCATAAAGTAGGCGTAGCAACTAGTAGTATAGGTAGATAGTATTGCCGGCCAAGACAAGGGAGACTGGGATGGACGTTTCGGGCTTCTTCGCCATCGTCAGCCAGTCATACCCAGCCTCAAGTGCTGCTCAAGGACAATACTGTCAAGCAAAACGATTCTATTACCATAAGTTAAATGAATGAGGTGCATACGAGGTCAAAGAAGTCCAACTGGACCCATGACTGGACTGAGATGGTAGCACGCATAAGTCCTTGGTCCGAAGCATCCCCTCAATCCAGGACTTTTTCCGGTTGAAATCTTCGAAGAATGCCTCTGTATGTAGGTACGTGCTCCTAGCCGCCATGAATCACAGGAGTTCGAATACCGATGACATTTGTGAGACTGTGTCCCAGAGAGCGATCCACTTGGGGGGTCCGCAAACCCCCCTCCCTGTCGGCCGGTGGATCTGTGTCGGTGTGGCGTGACATCACACGGCAGCGAAAGGCGTGAAGTTACGCGGTTTTCTTCTTCAGCTGCCGGGTCCCCCTGCGCGGGGTCTATCTTCGGGCTAACCACGCGCGCACGACAGGCTCCTAAATCTGCTCGGGTCGTGGGAATGGTCCACAAAGAGCAAACACCCAGGTGACAAGTGCCTGCGCCAACACACAGCGAGACCTTTTATGAACCTGTTTTGTGCGCAGGATGTCTGTGGGATGTGGGACATCGAGGCGAGCTGGATTCTGGGCCATGGAATCCGCGTTCTCCTCCCCTCCAATCCCCCTCCCCCCCC
>JAYGXS010000918.1:0-17946 GCA_036362985.1 Ligula intestinalis
TTTTTTCTTATTTTTGCTCTTTTGTCTTGGTTACTTTCTTCTTTTACCGCTTCTACTTCCACTTCTTCTTTTTCACCACCCTCTTCTTTATCCACTTATCCTCCATCTTCCTCTTCTTCTTCTTCTGGTTTATCATCTGCTTCCTTTTCTTCTTGTTTCTGTTCTTCTTCATCTTCTACTTCTGTATCATCTTCTTCTTCTTCTACTGAATTTTTGTCTCCTTCATCTACTTCTTCTATTCCTTCTTCTACTTTTGCTTCCTTCTCTACTTCTTCTTCTTCTTCTTCTACTTCTTCTTCTTCTTTTTCTTCTACATCTACTTACAATATTTCTTCTTTTTCCTCTTCATCTTCTTCTTCGTCCTTTTCTTTTTCTAAGTCTTCTTCATCTTCTTTTTCTGTTTCTTTTTTTTATTTTCTTCTTTTTCATTTTTTTTACTGTAACTTCTTCTTATTCGTCTTCTCCTACTTCTACTTCTTCTTTTGTTCTTATTCTTATTCTTCTTCTACTTCTTTTATTTCTTATTCTCCTTCTTCTTCTTCGTTTCCTTCTTCTTCTTCTGCTAATATTTCCTTTTCTTCTTCTTCTACTTCTTCTTCTTCTTTTTTGTTTCTTATCCTTCATGTCTTGTTTTATTTTTTTCTCGTTCCACTGCTACTGCTTCTTCGTCTTTTTCGTCTTCCTTTTCTTCTGTTTCTTTCTTATCTTCTTCTTGTTTTATCCTTCATCTTATTCTCCTTCTACTTAATCTACATCTCCTTGTTCTTCTTCTTCTTCTTCTTCTTCTTCTACTTCTTCTTCTTCTTCTACTTCTTCTCTTAATTATTCTTCTTCTTGTTTTACTAGTACTATTACTACTCCGTTTACTATTATTTTGCTATTACTGCTACTTCTACTACTACTACTACTACTACTACTACTATTTCTACTACTACTACTCCTACTACTATTTCTACTACTACTGCTACTTCTACTACTACTACTATTACTACTACTACTTCTACTTCTTCTCTTTCTTCTTCTTCTTCTTCTTCTTCTTCTTCGTCTTTTATTTTTACTTTTTTTTCTTTTTTTTCCTATTTTGCTCTCTTGTCTTGGTTTCATTCGTCTTCGATCACTTCTACTTCTTCTTTTTCCTTGCCTTCTTCTTCATCTTCTACTTCTTCTTCTTCTTCTTCTTCTTCTTCTTCTTCTTCTTCTTCTTTGTTTTCACCTTCCCCTTCTACTACCACTTCTTCTCCTTCTTTTTTTACTTCTTCTGCTTTATCCTCTGAAATTTCTTCTTCTTCTTTCTGTTTTTTTCTTCCTCCTGCAACTCCTCCTTGTTTTCTTTTTCATCTTCTACCTCATCATCTTTTACTTCTTTTTTGTCTTCATCAACTTTTTTTTGTTTTTCTTTGATTTATTCTTCTCTTTCTTCTTCCTCTTCTTCCTCTTCTTCTGTTTCTTCTACTTCATCTTCTTTTTCTTCTTCTTCTTCTCCTTCTTCTTCTTATTATTCTCCTTTTTCTTCTGCTTATTTTTCTTCTTATTCTTCTTTGTCTCCTTATCAAACTCTTTCTTTATTTTTTTCTTATTCTTCTTCATCAATTACCATTGCGTATTCTTCGAACTTTTCTACCTTTTCTTCTTCTTCTTCGATTTCTTTTTCTTTTTCACCCTAAGCTTATTTTTTCATCTTTGACTACCAATTCTTCTTTTTCTTCTTGCTCTTCCTCTTCTTCTTTTGCTGATTCTGTGTCTCCTTATTCAACTCTTTCTTTATTTTTTTCTTATTCTTCTTCATCAATTACCACTGCGTATTCTTCTAACTTTTCTTCTTGTTCTTCTTTTTCTTCTTCTTCTTCTTCTTCTTCTTCTTCTTATTCTTCTGCTCTTACTACTATTTCTACTACTACTACTATTACTACTACTAGTACTACTACAAATACTACTTCTACTACTGCTACTACTTCTTCTTCAACTTATACTCCTCCTCCTATACTTTTTTTCCTTCTTTTTCTTCTTTCTCTTCTAATTCTACGATTTCTTCTTCTGCTCTCCTACTAATTCTTTTTCTTATTCTTCTTCTTGTTCTTCGTCTTTTTCTTTGCCTCTGTCTTGTACTTCTTATTCTCCTTCTTTAACTTCTTGTTCTACCTCTTATTCTTCTTCTTCTCAATCTTCTTCTTTTTTTTCCTCTGTTCCTACTTCTTTTTTTCGTCGTTTTCTCTTTTAAATACTTTTATTTCATCTACTTCATCAACTTTGTCTTCTTCTTTTCGTCGTCATCTACTTCTTTGTCCAATTCTTCTTCTTCATCTTATTCCTCTTCTTATTTTTCAATTATTTCATATTCTTCGTCTGCTTCTTCTACTACTTATTTTTCTTCTTCTTCTTCTTCTTCTTCTTCCTTTTTTCTCCTTATTCTCCTATTCTTTTATTTATTTTTCTTCTTCTTCTTTTTCTTTTTCTTTTTCTTCTTTTTCTTTTTCTTCTTTTACTCTTTCTTCTACCTCTTATTCTTCTGTTTTATTCTTCTTCTTCTTCTTTTTTTTTCTTTTTCTACTTCTACTCCTTGTTCATTTTATTTTTCTACTACTTCTTCTTCTACCTCTGTTTTTTCCTTTTATTCTAATGCTTCTTTTTCTTCTTCTTCTTCTTCTTCTATTACTTCTTTCGTCTAATACACGAACATAGAACGAACAACATACAACCACAGCTAAAATTGCCTAGGCAGAATAAAGGCACCGGCGTTCGCACGCTGATAAGTTTCGTTGCACACATTTTGTCTCTCTTACTATTGGCGAACGTCTTGTCATATCGAAATACAAGCCTGATGTGCCTAGTGTATTGTATTGTGAGGTTCATAGAGATAAAAAATTGCAGTAGCCCTCCTTATGTTATCTGCTACTTTTCAGCTAACAAATCTTTTCTCCTGTAAAAAGAAACTATTTAAATCTTCTGCGTTTTTATTATTGATTTTGACTTTATACATGTAACTATATTTTATGGAAAACGCACACGAAAATGCTATATTTGTCCTCGCTTGGTAGCAAAATACGACTTTTATAAATTTTATACTTTGCGAAAGTGCATCTTTTGGCTTTAAACAATTTCCAATTCTGGGCTTTTTTACGATTGTGAAGAATTCATTTATATTACATCGTATTCGTCAGTTTATTAATTTTGCCTTTACTGCATAAAGCATGTTCCACACCTATTGCAACATTTTATCAGAACTATATGCATCTTTCGTGAAACTGTAGGCTAAAACGTACTTTTCTGTAAACAGGATGTTAACAGTGCCCATTTCGTTAACCTTGAATTAGACTGTAGCAGTCAGTAGGTTTCAAAAGTATTCGGCAATTTGGAAACTTATTGAAAACCAAAAGATACACTTTCTTAAAGCATGAAACTTGAAGAAGGTTTAAATTTGCAGCCAAATGAGCACAATACATATTTTTCGCGTTTTCTTTTTCCATAAAATATATTTGAATATAAAAACGCAGCCAAAATCAATGATGTATACCCGTACTATTTAATATGTTAATATTCAAAGTACCTACGTTTTGTTAGTGGTCGGTATGAACTCCATTCAAAAGCTCGCGTCCTATCATAACTAAAATAACTTCAGAATCGACAACACGATAATCAGTATCACAATCTAAGTCAACGACGATTAGCAAAAGAGTATCAATCATTCACATATGTCGGCAATTTGCATGAATTCTGGCGCGTACTGTATGGAAGAAATGAGCATTCAGCATGCAAAAAAGGTTTGCCTTATTGGCCAAAATATAAATTCCGTTTTACTGCGCTTCTCTTTTTCCTGTCCACCTTGCTCATTCCGTGATTGTGAACATTAGACAGGGCTCTCGCAATAAGAACTGAGTGTTTCTCTCTGCTGATGGGAAGAGGAACTAAAACATTCGGGCCCAATAGCAGTAGGGTGGTTAAGGCTTTCTTCATTGAATGACATTGCATACCGCTGAAAATAAGTAGAAATGAAACGAATACCATCAACCTACCCAATAAAGAGACCCCATTATGGGGTTTTTTGATGCTGTAAATTCCGCCTTGATTGCTCTACTTACTGAAGGCAGTACAGTATCTCAAAGACAATGATCTTCCCTAAATAAAGTAGATAAATAGATAAAGACTGCAACGTTACCATAAGAGTTTTAGCCTTTTACGCAAGCTGCTGTGTTGTTTCTACAATGAAGCGGTAGTGAAGCGGAGCGGTGAGTACGTTATTTTACTAAAATGACGCCTTTAAAAACACTTGTTTTTAGTACTTAACCTAGGACACAATTTTGTTTTCCTAATAGAACATCGAATAGATAAGGGGCAGAAGGGAAATTTGGAAATATTCTGAGTCAGCCACATGACCTAGTACCTACAAGCTGGTGGTGGTGGAGTATTTCAAATCGCTGCTTACGAATTTCTGCTACCAGTATCTTAGAATTAAACCTCAAAGCATTGGAAACATCCCAAAAGTGCATTTGGAGAAACTCGAAGTTTTGACCCAAAATACTGACTTTTTAATGAATAAACTGGACAAATGCTCTGGTCTCGTTCTTATGAATAAAAGTGTTTGCGTCTCAAAGATTGAACGAATCCTGGCTGACGAAACTAAGTTCAATAAAGGAATGATACAATGCATGTCAAACAGGGAGCGTAGAACCTCAAGTCATTACTTGTAGTCGGAAACAGAAGGACAAAGCTTTCCTTAGTGAACAATATTAAAAAATCAGACGCTCCAATACGGCCGACAATTGATATGTACAACGGGGTTTCAATTTCGAGCCTCACCAGTTGCCTAACCGAATAAAAAATGTTCATCTGGAATGTGGACTGTATATTCGGTCTCCTAAGCAACGGTTTGTGAGCAATAATTGACTGCTGGTGGTGATTGACAGTGAAGCAAAAGACAAAACATTAATAGCGAGTTACGTCACCGATCGAAATCTCATTTTCTAAATGGCTCGGTTACTAACAGAACCAATTAATAAAATGTAATTGCATTGCAATGCGTTTATTGCTTATGGCTTGCACAAGCCAATTTACATCTTCAAATTTCCGCTTGAGAGAGGTTTTCAGGGGCTTCTCCACATTCTATGATTAAAGTCATTTTAACTAACAGAAAATACAATATTTGAAGTCAGAAAATACAAATGTATTCATCTCTAGCTATGTCAGAATGTTACATTGCATTGACTAACACTCAGCAAAAGTAACCCTTAACTTAATCCACCGAGAAGAAGGTATGGTAGGCATAACGTTTTATACCCGACAACGTATTGTCATTTTAAAATAACGGTCAACACTCTCTGACAGGTATGGTAAACCAACAAGTGAGTATTGAAAAAAACTCCCAACATAACAACGGGGGTAGAGTTCAGCGGGCCCCCACTTTAAAGAAATTAGCCCTAGAAGAAAAAAAACTGTTTCTATAAAATTTAAGAGGTTGGTTGATAGGAATTTTGCGATGCTATAAGACACGACTGTTGATGAGAACGCATAAGGGTTTGAAACGCTTCTTTTTGCAGTGGTGGTCACAAACCGTAACACCGCCTGGCTGGCTACGGGGTCAATTGTGAAGGAGGTGTGACAGAAGGAGGTCGTCGTGGGCAACAGGGTCGAAAGGATGAGGGAACCGTACAGATCATCACTGAAGCGATGGGGATCCACCGTTTTCGGACAAGAGATTCTAGCCACAAGCTGAAAAAGACAGCAGTACCGCAATGTGCATCACCACAGACCGTGCAGCCAATCGTCAGGGTTTTTAAAAATTGGTGAACAAAAAATGGAAATCATAATTGGACAGAGTGGGGGACGGAACAATGCTGCAAAGATCACTCTACAGGGGATAAAATGGACATATTTTAAAAACACTTTAAGAAAAATGGAACAGGCACAAAGATCAGGGGGAGGCTTTTCAATGCTCAACGTCCTTGTGTTTGGGAAGGAGACTGATAAAAAGGACTCAATATCTTCCAAAGTCAAATTTTTATGTAATTTGGCTTTCTCAACTGCCAAGAAGGACGACAGCCAAATTTTGAGAAGAAAATTATTCCAGTGGAAGGCATTTTTGCAGGTAAAATTCGAGAATGGTTAAATTTGGGGCTTTAAGGTGATGAGATTATCTTAGAGGCATTACGAGTGGCATAAGGTCTATCTGCTACAGTGAGAGCGCTGATCCGTGGGAGGTAAGGGCTAGAGGTAACGCGAAATTAGGCGAAGAAGCCCGCTTCGAGATTTCTAGCCAAAATAAATGCTGATAAGGTTTATTTGAACAGCATATCTTGGGTGTTGTCGTGTTCGCTAACTCACATCTTTGCGTATGAGAAATAGGGGGCCTGGAATAGCCCTCTGAAAAAGTTCAACCTAAATACGGTCAGAGGTTTTCGCTAGACCAGAGGGGACAGCAATGTACTAGGATGGGTAGATATTTAAACTTTATTTCCAGAAGAAAGAAAAAAATGTGGTGTAAAACGACATATATGTGCAGCCTAAGCAGAACTTCGATCCGCATTAGGTGACAGTGCTAGTTCTTTCATGTGACTTTGATCTCAGTCCTTCATTGTGGATCGTTATAAAAGTGGAGTTCCGTAGTGTACCTTAATCCCACCTTCGACTAATCACGCCAACACTACGGTTACCGTGATGGCCGACCCCTGGCCTGTCTATCGTTTAAGGACCAGGGCCACCTACTGACACACACGGCTGAATCTCGCACAAGCAACCAATCACAAGCCCGCTCACACATCACCTGAAGTTGGTGGCTGTGGCCGGCGACACTCGGAATTGCGCCTGATATCGAAAACTAGGAAGGTAAACAACCATCCAAATATAATAAAATTGACGCCTGTCTACTAATTAAGGGAATCCTGACTACCGCTACTGCAAACTGCGAAAAAATATCGGTAGATATCTAGCCTACCTCCAATAAATTGGTAATATAAGCTAATGGTATTGCAACAATAAAGTGTGTCATAAGAAAAAAGGAAACTCTAAGGATGTTTAATATTTTGTAACGGTGAGCATTCAAATCTGGGCGTGACTCAGAAAAGGGGCTGCTTTAAAGTGGTTGATTAAAGTGTGTATTTTTGTGCCCATTGAGGCGTGAACGCCGTCTGAAAAGACTTCGCATTGAATTATATACCCCGTCGACCCCTTTGTTCTCTGCCATTCTTCGTTGACGTTCGTTCCTTTGTTCTATACTTGTTTCCCTTTCTGTCATCTTATAAATGTCGAGAAACAAAGTGAAGAGAATAGTTGAACCAGTTGATAAGATTATCTCGAGTGAACTTGCAGCTGACAATCGAGAGCCCGATTTGGTACCACAAGAATTTCACTCCACCAAGAGTCTCAAGCAGCAATCTTTGAAGGTTGCTGCAGTTTGATGTTTTTATTTATTATTTGTGGCCTATGGTTTTCTCCCTTTTAAGTAAACCAAATGTGAATGCAATGGCTGACATGATTGATCCGAATTTCGATGGCCATGGATATTGATTTATTCCGCATGTTTTGCGCAAAATTTTAGAATTTTGGTTTGCCAATAAACGTGCGATAAGCAGGCCGAGTCTTATTGCCATGCCTTCGGTTTACGTTTGTGCCTTAAGAACCAGCCGGATCGCCGCAGCTAAGCGTTCATTCATTTAAGTGGTAGGTTCGGCTCCTCGCACTTCGTCCAACTTTACGTGTCATTTTCTCAAAGTTTGCCTGTCCATGTGCAGAAGAAGAGCTCTGGAAAAGGAGGAAAAAGAGCGATGAACTAAACAATTATTAGTGGGTTATTTTTGCAATCTAAAGATTACAAAATGGTCTCTACTTAAAAGCCTCCGAAACCGCCCAATTACTGCAGGAACATGAAGTTTGAGAGACATTATGTCGAAGACAAAGTCACAGAATGTGCTCACGAATGAAAAAGTTCTGTGAGGCCTAGTATGTCGAAGAATATATAAAAGGTCGTATGGCAGAATGCATCATAGGACACAGAAGTTGCGACTGGAGAGATGTCTTTTAAGTGCTGTTGCACAAACCCTGTCACATCCATTCCCTGATTGTAACGCGGACGCTCATATTTTCCACAGCAGTTAAAGTAAGAGGCATCGTTATAGGCTAAAGGCAGTTATGTCAAAAACAATCCCTGTGAATTAAATAACTTGATGTATTTGCATGTAAGAGCTGACCTACATGATCTTGGTCGTAATTTAACTGCTTTTTATAAAGCTCGCTTAAAATCGAAAGTAAGGTTACCAGTCTTAAAAAAATGAAGCATCGACGATTCCGTTTTCATATGGAGCGTCTTCACTTCTTAATTAACAAAATTTATCTCACGTTATGTTCATGACTTAACTCAATCCTGGCGATCTTGGGAGAGCGTGTGTCAGTGAGTGAGGGGGTGACCGTTGCTTTTTATTAGCTTTAGGGACCAATTCATGCGGCATCCGATCGGTGTGAACATTTTGCTTGGAAGGGGAAGTAGCGTGTATAAGATCCCTAAAACGTGTCGACCGGGGAAAGACCCTCGGAATTTGTAGGCTGTAGTCGCTGCCGTGCGTTTAACTGGCCGCGTCTATATTATGCACATGCGTGAAAGAAGGGGAATTGGCGGGCGTGATCATTTGCAAGCATGCCTTAGCGTATTTGAAAATGGGAAAGTAGTTTGATAAATAAATTCTTCGGGAAACGGTTACAAACATTGATCGTAAATTTTTGACACTGAGATACTTGTTTGGCAACGAATTTCTCGTTCGCTCAATAATACTGTAAACAAATAAAAGGGGCACCCATGGGGTCTTTAATTTCAAGCTTCTTGGCCAAAATAAATATGCAATAAATTAGAAACCATGGGGCTACCACTGGTTTACCCCAAGTTGTGGGTAGGCTATGTCGATTTCTCGTTCTATATTGCTAAAAAGGACCAACTGAAAATACTACACAACATTATCAATTCAACAATACCTGGAATCACATTTACGCTCGAAAAAGAAATTGACAACAAACTGCTCTTTCTTGACGTCTTCGTATAGTGTAATGCGGATGGAACGTTTGAAACATCGGTTTGCCGCAAAAAAGATCTGTGCTGATGTTATCCTTCATTAAAAGAGCAACCACCCTATTGCTCACCAGCAAAGTGCTGTTATTACCCTAATGAATCGAGAAAAAATGCATTGTTGTAACCCCGAGCTCTGCAAAACCGAACTTAATTACCTATTCAAACTGTTTTTAAAAAATGGCTACCCCAGAGAGTTCGTGCATGGATGTTTTAAAACGGCAAAAGTTTAAACAAAGCAAAAAGGAACTACAGTGTTCCGATGAAGTGCACAATCCAAGAAATTGACGAACACTTCCATATATTAAAATCGTGTCTATACTCGTTGAGAGACACCTGAAGAAGTATCATATCCAAGTAGCGCACTACCCAACACATAATCTACGAAACCACCTTGTATACCCTAAGGATAGGGTTGGCTATTTAGACAGAAAAGAGGTCGTTTACAAAATTCCTTGAAGCTGTTGCAATGCAGTTTATTGCGGGCAAACAGGACGATCGGCCTTCACACGCTTACGTGAACATCAGCGAGCGGTAAAGGGACAAATCTGTTGTCCCAGGTCGCCATGCACAGAGAAGAAACTCAGCACCAATTTGTATTGGACAAAACTTGCATTGTGGGCTCTTGCCCATACAAGAAGGGTAGGAATGAAGCGTGGGGACACAAAGAGAGCGTCACTCCTACAAAGAGTGCAAGAAAAGAAGCCACTAGCAAAGCTACCCAAAGATCCAGCTAGATACGTACACAACTACACCTCCATGACGCTTGATAATACGTTACTTGAAGCACTATCTGTGGGTCCGAAGTTCAACATACCGTCTCGAAAGGTCAATCAGTTAGAACAAGAAACCCAGTTTGAGAATCTCTACAACCAAACTTATGATTTAAAACCCAGCTCTGCAGAAAGTGTCCAACACTTTAAATCAACACTAGTGAATTGCAGTTACCAGTACCTCAATAGGAGACCTACAAACCGTGGATTATTGACAGAAAAGCATCTAGAAAAGTTAAAAGATCTGTGACGGAACACAGAAGTCCTGGTCACTAGACCGGACAAAGGAAGCGGTGTCGTTTTAATGGAAAGGTCGGACTACATAAAGAAGATGCAAACGATCCTATCAGATCAGACAAAATTCAAGAAAGTTGACAAAGAAAAAGATCGCACAGAAGAAGTAGAGGCCCAACTGACCGACTGCTTACGAAGACTCCACACGCGAGGTTTCATAAGCGACCGGGACTTCGAAGGCCTCCGACCAGTAGGTACGCACATCCCCCGTTTGTATGGTCTACCAAAGATCCATAAGGATGGCCTGCCAGTTCGTCCGATTCTGGACATGCGCAATTCACCGTATCACGCGATAGCAAAATGGTTGGCAGCGAAACTCAAGCCTTTGCAGCATCAACTGGCACCACGGAGCTATCGAGACACGTTTGAATTTGTCGATGAGATCAAGGATGTGAACTTAAACGGCATGAGAATGTTCTCCCTAGACGTCTCCTCGCTGTTTACAAACGTCCCGGTTACCGAGACAGTCGAATACATCTGCGAATTCCTATTAACAAATCAACTAGAAATAGGAATACCGATGAATGCACTAAAGGAACTACTACTGAAGTGCACACTAAACGTGCAGTTCCTTTTTGACGGCCACATATACAGATAAATAGATAGCGTTGCCATGGGCTCGCCTCTGGGACCACTTTTGGCTGACATATTCATGGGAAAGCTGGAAAAACATCAACTTAGCGATCATATCCACAAGTTAAAGCACTACGGTCGCTACGTGGATTATATCTTCGTGATTGCCACAAAAGAAACCGATAGAGACGCGCTCTTAAGCGCAGTCAATCAAGCCCATTCTTCCATAAAGTTCACGTTGGAGATGGAAACAGCAGGTTCTCTCCCCTTCTTGGACGTCCTCCTTAGTCGTAGACCCGACGGTAGCGTCCGAAGGAGCGTGTATAGAAAGAAAACCTGGTCTGGACAATATACGAACTTTAACAGTTTCGTACCTCTCCAACAGAAGCGAAATCTAGTTCGTTGCTTAACGCAAAGAGCTAGGAAAATTTGCTCTGAAGACACTATTGAAGAGGAAATCAAGAAAATCCAGGACTTACTCCGTGAGAACGGATATCCTGAATAATTCATCACCAAGAATATGGCTACTAAAGAAAGGAAACCCACAACACTCACTGTGGATAAGAAAACACTATTTCTCAAAGTGCCCTTTTGAGGAGACGCGACAGGTGAACTCCTGAAAAGACGCCTTGAGGATGCCGTGTCACGAACTTTCCCAGCAGCGAGAGTTCGGGTACTTTTCTCAACTAACCCAGTCTTCCATGGGGAAGGTAAGGACAGGTTACCGACTCAGACCACCTCCATGTGTATCTACTCCTTTGCTTGCTCCTGTGGAGCAAGTTATATTGGTCGCACGAGTCGGCGCCTATCCAAAAGAATAAAGGAACACCTCCCACAATGGCTAAGGAAGCGTGATTTCAATACCAACAGAACCATAAACAGCTCTATCCTAGCGCATATGGTGGATTCCGGACATCAGGTGGACCCCAACGAAGCCTTCAGGGTGATCTACAAGGTCCCACCAAGCTACCCTAAGTCACTGGGCCAGCGACTGTTGGCAACAGCAGAAGCAACTGCTATCCGGTTGAGGAAGCCAATTTTGTGCGCGCAGAAGAACCTGCTGCAAGCCCCAAGCTTGGCATGGCCAACGGCCGCCTAGCTACCGGCATTTCCCCAAGCCTCCTCTCCTCTTCCACCACCCCCCCCCTTCTCCCTAACCCTACCGCTTAATTAGTCGCCTGTTACTACCCCACCCCCTACTCTATCCCCCGGACTAATTTGCCTGAACGTAATTTGCCTACAATTTAACCTTTTACGCTTTACCCCCTCCCATATAAATGTAATGGCCTGATGAGAATTTATTGAAAGTATACGTATGCTCGCCAAATACTCTTGGGATTAGAGGTTTTGTTAAATAAGTTGAATTCATATGAATTTAATTGCCAATAGCGTTACCTTAGGACTTCGTACCTTTCTTGTAACATAAACATATGTAAGTCAGGCACCTGCGCATATTATTGCAAACGACACTTACACGGCACAATTTCTAGTTAAACTGTACAATGGACTTAGGCTGAACCTCGTGAAGGCTATAAAGTATTATATGGATGGCATTAATAAGGTATGCACATGGACATGCCCTCGCATGCATGATATTACTGTAGATTCTTGATGTAAACCAGAATGAAGCAATGAACTCAAGCAAACGTGACAGAACAGGGAACTGTCATACGGTTGAACAACCACTGAGTACCGATATGGGCACCCCAACATCGCACATCAATATGTCACCAAGGTTTACGTTTTCTAAATCTGCGGATCTCTGGAATTCTTTTACTTGACACTTTCACGTGGGCTACCTTCATACAGCCATGATCTGCGTCAGAGGAAAGGAGATTTTCTGCATACAACTATAAAATAAGTCAATTAATATGTGTGCAAAAAATCAGTCTTCATAAATGAGAGACATTTGGTTATTATGACTTACAGAACTGGAGACAAACACATCTCAGAAGAGATATTGACAAGCATACGTAAATAATGATAATTTATCCGCGGGGTTGGGAATACCGCTTCTCCCATGATGTGTCAAAGCACATGAAGGCGTCAAAAGCACCCCTGTTGGCGGTCTTGTCCGCTCAGTTCTGGTTGACCCATTGTGCTGGACTGTGTCTCCTTCAAGTTCGCCTAAATACATGCAGCCTTCGTTGGGAATGACTTGCAGTGACTTGAGTTTTGCTTGCGTAATTTGTCTGAACACATGCTGTCTCGTGGTTTCTCGTCGTTTTTCTCTTCTCCCGTAGCAGGCATTTGGAAATTGGGGTTGGCTAGCACACCATTCATGCTAGTGAAAAGTACCAGGCTAGGGTCGTAACAGTCGGACCATTTCAATTATGTAGGAAAAGCGTAAAAGGTAAAATGCGGGCAATTTTGCTCATAATTATAGGCAAAATTGTCATGGGAATACGAGAGAGCTTGGTGTTGAAGTTGATTGTATTTGGTTAGTTACTCTTCGGACAGCGGGACAGGGGAAGCAGGATAAAACGCGGAATTTTGCAGGCAGTTATGTCACCGATGATCGTGCCAAACAAGGAGCTTGCAGGAGGTTCTTTAACGCATACGAAACCAGCGTCCTCAACAGGATCGTAGTTGCTCCCGCTATTGCTAGCAAACGCTGATCCAGGTACTTTGGGTAGTTTGGCAGGACCTTATCAACTACCTGAAACGCTTCATTGGGATGCATACGATGTCTGGTGTCAAGCATGTGGACAAAGATCGTGCTGTTGATGCGTCTGACTTCACGTTTGCTCAGCCATACTGGGAGGTGTTCCTATACTTACCTTAACCGTGCAGGACCAGGTTGTTTGAGAATGGTGAGAGTCCTCATTGCTGACTGCCACCGACGCATAAGAAAGTACAAGGCCAAATTGAGGATGATAAAAGAGAGTGTTTCCAGATCTTCGGAGATTGTATTGCCGAGAATCGTGGAAAAATTAACTCAGCTTTAACACGAAACCGGCAGGCCAAGAAAAGCGAGATTATGGAGAGAAATCCGAATAAATTGAAACCCGCGGACACTACGAAATCTGACTATGTCCACAAACTTTCGTCGAAGCAATTAACAGAGCAGCAATTACACGTGCTTCAACACGAAACCTGTTTTAACAATTTAGATGCCGACCCACTTGACTTCATTGCTACAGTGGAAGCGATATTGGTGAGAACGGAGGCAACTGACGACACTAAGCATTCAATACGACAAGGCTCATAAACCAGCCAGCTACATTTCGCAAAGTAAGTCAAAATCCTTAAGAGAACTGAGGAAAGATGATAGTATTAGCATCTTACCTGCTGATAAGGGACGGTCGACTATCGTGATGAACCGGCAAGATTATAACGACAAAGCTAAGACTCTTCTTGACGAAAGAGCCTTTTACCAACCAACACCGAATTCGCAAGCCAAAGAATTATCAAACCGATTGACTAAACTTCTCAGAGAATACCAGCGCAAGAATGTGATCACTGTGAATAAGTGGCGCCAAATGAAAGTAACGGATACAGCTCGGGCACGATTTTATTGACTACCAAAAATCCACAAACTGAATGTAACACTTCGGCCAATCGTTGACCTTAAAGGCTGCCCAACTATAACTTGGCATAGTGTATGTATATAAAACTTACATTCCTCTAAGCAAACTCGATTACCTCAGTTCAATTAGCCTCTCGATTCCTTGAGAACCTCCGAGATCTAGCGGTTCAATCAGACGAAATCATGGTAACCTTCGATGTGAATTCATTGTTCATATCCGTAGCGCCAAAACTAGTGCACAGCAGAGACTTATAGAGGCATATGATGGG
This sequence comes from Ligula intestinalis, assembly GCA_036362985.1. NCBI lineage: Eukaryota > Metazoa > Platyhelminthes > Cestoda > Diphyllobothriidea > Diphyllobothriidae > Ligula > Ligula intestinalis. The sequence goes on from JAYGXS010000918.1 coordinate 14,482, forward strand.
GCCTAAAGCCCACTTAAATTTGAACACATTATGAGGTTATTCGAATTCTGCCAGAAAACTTACTTTAACTTTGCTGCAGAAACGTACGAACAGAGCAAAGACACTCCAATGGGCTCCCCGATCTCTAGCTTAGTGGCAGAACTGGTTCTACAGGAACTTGAACAAATCGACTTCGCCCAATATGATCCTGTCTCCTGGCGCCACTATGTCGACAACACGTTTGTCAGTATCAAGAGAAATATGCTGCAAAACTTCCATGACTTGCTCAATGGAATATTTCCTGACATACTATTTACACTGGAAGAAGCAAAAGAGCAGCAACTGCCTTTCCTTGATGTCCTCGTCAAGAGAACACCCAACGGTGAATTCGAGACGACGGTTTACAGAAAGGCGGCGAACACAACACAACTCTTGAGTTTTCACAGAAACCATCCAGTTGCTCACAAATAGAGCTGTGTAAAAACACTCTTCAAACGGATCCAGACCCACTGCAGTAAACCAGACGAAAAGGCACACGCGGACAGATATCTCCGTGACCAGTTCTTGCCGAACGGTTATCCAAAAGCATTTATAAACCGATGCCTACGCGTCCGGCCCCGGAGGACCCAAACAGAAGAACCACCGAAGATATGGCACGCTCTGCCATACATAAAAGACGTCTCAGAAGCGACTGAGCGCATCGCTGCGTGGCTAGGTGTTGGAATTGCACACAGACCCAAAGCTACAATGCACAGCAGAGTGATGCAAATAAAAGAACGGCTTACGCAGAATGAACAATCTGGTGTAGTTTATCACATCCCATGCCTTAACTGTCCCTGTAATTATACAGGTCCAACGGAACGCATGCTCGGATCGCGTATACGTGAACACAAGCAGGCTGTGCGACTAGGCGACGAATCAACACAAGTTGCCACTCACACTGTCAAAACAGGCCATACGTTCAACTTTGCTGCCGTCAAGGTGCTCCTCCACGCGGGAAACAAGACGAGCAGAGAATTTATCGAAGCCTGGTCCACGGTGGAGAATTCGGTCAACAGATGTTTGGAATTGACGCCAGCGTACAGGGCCTTACGCTATTACAAACGATCACATTCAGACGCCCGCCGTAATCAATTGGCCCAACATCCTCCATAATAATCCCACTTTCGACGCTCACGTGGCCATTTGGCGCCCAAGCCTACATACTCCCTCTCTTCTCATCCTATTTCGCTTTTTCTATGACTTTATAATTGCCCATCCCTCCCACCATAATAATTACTTGTTTTGTTGGCGATTCTATTTCTGTAAATATTTCCGCTCAACTTGTTGGTCTTGCCTACTGGCACAGGCTAGCAAAGCCCTCAGTAGCAAGCTGGCGGCACACACAATTATTGATTTTCTGCACAATCAAAATTTTATTTAATGTACACACGCCCAAGTATCTTCCAAATTTGTTACTGTTTCTCCACCTCTGACGATGGGCTCTTGTAAGAGCTCGAAAGGTCAGAAAAACATAAATTTTGTTCCAGTGGTCGACGATATGTCTCCTTTACCAGTAGCTTCTTCGTTCCCACAGATGACGTAGCGGTTTTTTTCTCTCTACATCATAATCTTTTTTGGTGAATTCGCCTGGATATACGTTTTATCGAAACAGATTCTGGATTTCCTGGAGCTCTTTTTCAATAATGTCTGCCGAGCAGTTTTTTTCTGGCTTTGTTTTGAGTAGCAGACTCAACTAGAATTTTGTTGGATAAATAAAAATCTGCTAACATGTGTAAACTGTATAAAACAGGTTTTCTTTAAATAAAAGCTCCTTCGGATGCCACCATCAGATCTTCAAATTAAAAGAAACTCCAAGACAGGAAGCGAACCCGTTGTTTTGAAATTCAACGTTACCTCTATAAAGGGGTGTGCTTGATTAATTGAATTTAAAAGTATATTTAGATCGATTTCTGCAGGAGCGATGGTGAATATATCAGCAACATATCGACCGTAGCGTTTAAACTTATGGATAAGCTCGCTGAGGTGAAATTTCTCCGGCTGTCCCATGATGATATTAGCCAAAAGAGGCCCAAGAGTTAAGCCCATAGCATCGCCATCTGTTTGACTATGCAGTTGGTTTTAAAAGAGAAACGGCACATTGAATGTGAATTAAGTAATAGTTTCTTTATTGCATCAGTTGGTATTTCTATTTAAATCTGATTTGCTGCTAAGAATGCGCAGATGCAATCGACTTTATATGTGACTGGAGGCTTTAAAACAGCTCGCCTGTTACCCTTTATTCCAATTGTACATATCTGTAGAGGCCCAAGTAGAATTTATCGAAAGTAACGTATGGTCGCCAAATACTCTTTTAAAGTATCTTATGGAATTTGTTTGCATTTTTTAAAAACACACTTGGATCCCCTATATATATTAGCACCTACCTAATAAGCTTATTTCTCCATTCGACTACTACAACGCACTTTTAGCTTGATTAACTGCATCTAAAAATCTCTCTTTGCTCAAAAAAGATTGAACTTACAGTTAAAAAGTTAATTTTGCTAAGACATATTCAGAGCTTTAAGTGAGAGTAGTATATACAAGGAATTTAAATAATTACACGGGTGTTTAAAATGAACACCAGAATTGAGACTACTGGAAGCAGATGCTACGGTTTCTGATAAACTTCACTTTCTCAGGTGAAAATGAGTGCAGCAAAAAATATTCCAGTGGACTTGTTAAGAGGAGTCTGCTCCTTCTAACAGGGATAATCGGGTCACATGAAAGGCGCTTAGACGTTTGCTGGATACAGCTAAACACTCGCTGGTGGCGTGATGCGATATCGGCCTAGCCATATTTGATAAGGTCAATTATAATTTCTGACAGACGTGTCTAGCGCAGAGGCATCATCGCTCCCAACTGCACTGTCAAACGACCCAGGTCAATGCGCTATTACTGCTAAAAAGGATAGATGAAAGGAGCTTTAAAGTAAACTGACAAACCGTTTCGCCGTGAAGTTCAGATTCGAGCCCCACCAGTTGCTTGAGCGATTGAAAAACGTTCGGTCAGAAAGTTGAATGTTCCCTTGGACTTGTGGACTAAATTGCAGGATTTCGAGATCGCGGTTGCCAACGCTTGTTAGAAAATAACGAACAACGGCTAAAGAGCACTGATCGACTGCTGGTGTGGCTCGGATGTGAGGCCTAAGGCAAAAGGCGAGGGGTGAATTCTGGCAGTGATAGGAAACGCAGTTATTATTCGGATCGGTTACCGACTGTATCAACCATTAAAGTGCAATAGGATAGCAATACGTTCAACGATTTCGTCTTGCACAGGCCAGTTTTTAATCCTCAAATCTCTCGATTTGACAGGGTTTGCAAAGCGTTGTCTGCAGTCTATGCTCTAGCTAATGATAAATAGCAGAATACGTCTTTTAATTTTTATCAACTTAAATTTTTATGTACATTTCCTTTCCTCTGTATTGGACTCGTCGATATTACAGCC
>JAYGXS010000919.1:0-17917 GCA_036362985.1 Ligula intestinalis
AAACGCGCATCTGCATCACTGTTTGTCCGCGGTGGTCGGTAGACAGTCACGGCTTCCAGGGGCTGCGACCCCCGTGCCTTAATTGTCAGCCAAATAGCCTCTATACCATGAGTAATCCTTTCAGGCTTCTCGCACACACTCAATTCGTTCTTTACATACATAGCAACTCCTCCACCCTGGCGTTCCACTCGGTCTCGTCTAAATAGTTGGTATCCGCATAGCGCCACTTCTGAATCACTGATGCTTTGTGACAGCCAGGTTTCTGTAATTGCTATAACATCAGGTGACCCATCGGCTACCTGTATTTGAAGTTCATCAAACTTCGAGAATAAACTCTGGGCGTTAGTATATAGAAATTTCAGCCGGCGAGACTCTGCAGTGTCCAATGCGTTTGGGCGCGAGTTTGCCAGTACTACTGGACCGCAGCCGTCATCAGGATTGACTGCTTCCACAGCACTATGGTAGTTTTCTGTATTATTTGGTCCCTGAAAATGGCCAGATTGCTCTCTCCAGCTCTCTCTCTCCCCCGTAGTTCCGCCACCAATTCTCGGCGTTTCAGACGTTCTGCTGGAGAGTAGTCCGGCTGAAAAAACACCGTCTTATGTGAGTGGCGGAGAGCTGTCTTCCGGGACAGAACCAAGTTCACCTGTTCTTTGTTATCCAAGACTATCCTGAGAGGTCGAGGTCGGACAGTTTCCGACTGTTCAGTAACCTGTTTGCCTATCCTGAAAGCTCCACAAACTCCTACTGTCTCTCGCTGTCTGAGAATGTCTTTTAGCAGGTCCCGAAACTTTTCGACGTCCGCATCCGTCCTTTCCTTCGGAGTAGTTCCGTCTGATTCAGGTAGGCCTTGAACGACTATGCAGTTTCTGCGGTCAAGGGAGACCCTTGATATATTTCCAGCCCTACTGCCATCGGAAGACCCCGAGGTATCGATAGGAATGGCTTGTGACTTTGGGTTTTCCTTACGATCACCAGAGATAGGCTTCTTTTGGAAGCCGGGATGGCTTTGTTCAGAGCTGTCTTCGTGCTGCCCCCCTTCCGCATTTGTGGTTTTTTTCAGTGATCTGTATGCAACCTTAGCATACCCACAAACTTTTTTATGCTGGCTTTCTGTGCCCGAACCGACTTCACAAGAAAGTGGAGTTGTACAATCTCCTTCTCCGATTGAAGCGTGTTGTTTGGTGGGTGTTTTGTTTCGCGCAGTATCGAGAGGATTTGAGGTGGAAGCTACCAATTTCGCCGCTTGGTTTGCCGGTGTCTGTTCATCTTTCTCAGTGGATGCTCCGCCCCGAGATGCTGCAAATACTCTTCTCTGCTGGCTATTCTCAACTTCAGGTACGATAATGTTGTCCTTTTTAAGGAGGAAGCGAAGAGATTTCTTCAATTCCTCCATCTCCATTTTCAGATCATGGAGCTCCTTATCGTGGTCTGCAAATTTGTGCAGAAGCGTAAGACAGGATGTGCAAGCCTCATCTTTATAAGTTGCACCTCTTAAACTTCTGAGACTTTTCGTCCGTTTGCCGGGAGGACTTTTCAGTAAACTTCGAGACCGCTCTTTTGTAGTTGATAATCTAATTTGATCCTCACTACTGTACTCTTCTATAGCCCCATCGTCTAGCCGTTCTACTTCCACCCGAGGCGTCCGCGGTTGGATTCCTGGCCCCGTTGACAGTTTAGTAGAATTATCGAAGGTAATATTTGTTACTTCCATTTGCAAACGAAACGACTAAATTCAAAATGCGACTATGACGTAGTGTGTTGACTGGTATTCAAAATAACGAAAATCTTCTGATGGTGTGTAAAGTATTGCAAATATTTCTAGCAGACTGAGTAAACAATACGCTTAATTACTTAGAAGCACTTTCAAATGTGTATAAACAATATGCAGGATATTCAGGAACGACTTAGCCGTTTGTAGATCTTCGAGGTCCTGAATAACTGCTGATCTTGTCACTGGTGGTTTTTTCAGGCTGTTTTTACTTGCTTTGGTTGTAGGCTGCAAATCCAGTTCAATGCTTCATCTCCGAAAACTCCTGGCGGAGGACGAAGTCCTCACAGTCTAACTTCGGTAAACGTAGTCGACATCTTGGCCGTTTGGCGGGAGGTGGAGAATTTATAAAATTATCTAAGTGGCCATATCGGCAGTTACTTTCTGGTCGTATCTTAACATGGTTGTCAAGGGCCCGTGTCGAAGTGGCCGGGCTGCCTGAGGTGCTAACACCGCTAATAGCCAGATTTGGCGACCCGGGTTCGCAATCAGGCGGAGGCGAAGCGTTTCGTGCTAACGGACTTGTAGCATCTAAACTCTCCATACTATGTAAGATTTTTTTGTGTTACGACCTGCGTCTGATATTGCCAAGTAAGTCGGAAGCCAAACCCAAGAGCCCGTAGGAGTGAGGTGGAGAGAAGATAGATTGGCCAGATAGTGCAAGTTTACTGAGACAAGCAGGTTACAGCAAGTCAGAGTAAAATATTGAGTTCCTGACAGACACAATGAAATGTGTTTGGTTAAACAATTTCCTTAGGAATAACGTGAGAGTCACTTTTATCCTAACGTGAGAGTCACTTTTATCCTAATTATTATGACAATATTAGGATAAGGGTATATAACAACACAGTGATATAAAGACTCAGCCTCAGCGTGAAATTCGGAGATGTGCAGATTTTTGTGGCACAGAGGAGTTTTTCACAAAATCGTCACGTCCAAGAAGCAATTTCCAAACTTTGGAGATAATTCACAGCGGAGGAATTTTTCAGAGCGACCGGATTCAGATTTCCACGTAGAAAATTCCAAACTTTGGAAATATATAGTCAACGCTTGAAAAATTTCCAAGAAGCGTGTCTTCTATACTGAGATAGAGACTAAAAACACGTAAGCTCGAGAGACTTGAAATTCGCAAACAATTTCAAACTTCTACGGGAAAAGGTTTAGTTCTTCGGTCACGTCGTGTCCGCCTCTGACGACGAAACGGATAAAGATAAGGTTACGGGAGTCCGCGAGTAGCCGATACCTAGCAATGTGACTGAAGTCAGAAGTTTTACGGGTCTCGCGTCCTATTGTATGAAGTTTGTTAAGGATTATGCACATATAGCTGCACCTTTAGATAAGCTTACCCAAAATGCAGTGTGGTTTAATTGGACACCGGAATGTGCAGCGAGCTTCGCAAATTTAAAGGACAAACTGCGTTTCAGTCCCATCCTCGCGTTCCTTGAAATCAACTAACAGGCAGGATAGTTCATACTTGACACAGACGCAAGTGAATTTGTGATTGGCGCGGTTTTATCACAACATCAACCTGACAAGCTTGAATATGTCATTCAGTATTTAAGTAAATCCTTGAGTAAGGCCAAAAAACGGTATTATGTGACTAGAAAAGGGATGCTTGCTCGCGTATTTTTCTTTGAAGAATGCCGACCATTTCTACAGTTCCGAAAGTTCCTTGTTAGAACCGACCATAGCTCGTAAACATGGCTTCGTAATTTCAAGAACGCTGATGGCCAAGTCACACGATGACAGGAGCGGCTAGCAGGCCATGAGTTTGAATGTGCATACCAGCCGGTTCGTCTGCACAACAATGCTGACGCCCTCTCGAATAAGCCATAAAGACCGCCCAGTGAATTTCTATCTTGCAAGGACATAACTTGTTCTTTTACTTGTTCCGGCTGTGATCATGTCTGATCCAGCCGGCCTCAATGATCCCACGAATGGTACCTCTCCATGCGTGGCGATTTTCGGCAGCGGATCTGGAAAGCTTCACCCAATTCCTTCTCCAGCGATGGAGACCGAATATAGAAGGTCCAAGAACTGCTTCCATTTCTTGACGGACGGTTTCGAGCCAAGTCATCAGTTGCCCTCCTCTTTGACGTTTCCAGGTGGGTTGCGGAGCCGTGTCGAGGGCAGCATAGGTAAGCTCGTGGGGTGGACGATGAAGAACGTGTCCAAACCACCTCAGTCGCCTTTCTTGTATGGCCTGAGATATCCTCGTGATACGATCGCAGCGGATGCCAACTGTCTCATTTGAGCTGAAGTTGCTATATTTAACTCACAGGATCGTCCTCAGGCACCGGTGATCAAAGACCTCCAGTCTTCGCTCATCTTCAGCGCGCACAGCCCAGCATTCACATCCATAGAGCAGGACTGACCGGATGGATGCACGGCATACACGAATTTTCGTGGCGATGGAGATTTCACGTCGGATCTATAGGCGCTTTCGAAGGATTGAGAAAACTTAGCGAGCAGCATCGATATGGGATACAATGTCATCCTTGCTCTGCCCATTCGGTAGTTGCCTCACCCGAGGTATTTAAAGCTGTCTAATTCTTCAAGTTGATGGCCATTAATACCCAGGGGTGCCTTCTCCTGGTCAGGGATGCAGCTCGAGAACAACTTCGTCTTTTTGGAATTTATGGACATGTCTACCGACATAACGATCTTATTTAACCGCGACACTACCGTTTGTAGACCACCAAAGCTGGAGGCTAACAGCGCAATATCATCGGCGTAGTCAAGATCAGTTAGTCGGCGTCCGGGTGCAAGTTCAACACCGTCCTCTTCATGTAGGGCCTTGCCGAGAATCCAGTCAATGACGCAGTTAAACAGAAGGAGCGAAAGGACGCAGCCTTGCCGGACACCAGATCGGAAATCGAACAACTGAGGGAGATTGTTGTGAACCAGGACTCGTACGGTGGTAGACCGATAGTAGGCCTAAATCATTGCGATGAGTTTGGTCGGCGCTCCATCCAGTTCCATTATTCGCCACAGAGACTCACAATGGATGGAATCGAATGTGGCGACAAAGTCGACAATGCAAACAGCCGTCGGTTGCTGGTAGCTATGGTGAAATTCTAGGGTGCGCCTCAGTGTGAATATTTGATCCGCACATCCATTCCCAGCTCGGAATCCGGCTTAGTTGGGTCGTGTCCTGTAGTCACGTACAGACTGGAAGTGCCTGAGAGGAACAACAGCAAAGATCTTTGCAGCAACATCGATAAGACTTATACCACGGTAGTTCTCTCATCTTGTCTTATCTCCCTTCTTGTGTACAGGTACATGGATAACTTAGCCCTAGTCAATGGGAACGGCCTCTTTTCGCCACGCCTGTAAAATCACCTCATGGAGCCGAGGAGCCAGGGTGTCGACACAGGACTTGTAGATTTCTGCAGGAATACCGTCCTCTACGCACGCCTTGTTGTTGCGTAGCTTCTTCATTGCATCGGTAACTTCATCTTCGGAAGGGATGTCACACGACACTGCGTAGGCTTGGGAGGGTTGAAACCCGTTGTGGAGGAGAAGGAGGGTGTGCTGGGTTTTTCGTCAAAGTTGAGGAGGTGCTCGAAGTGTTCACGCCAGCCATCGACCTTGGCCGAGTTGTCAGTAATAAACCTCCATTCACCTCGCGAACAGGATCACAGAGTGTCGGGAGCTTACCACTTACCTGGTGGATGATTTCGGACAGTTTTTGAGTGTCACCAATATTTGAGGCCTGCTCCATAGAAGTCACCGTTTCGGACCAGTACTTCTGCCGGTCATCTCTAGCCGACTTTGCTGTCAGCTTTCAAAGTTGGCGGAAGAAGGCATCGTTTCGGGACCTGACTCGAGTCGTCTCGGCCGACAGCTGCAGGGTTCTTTCGCTGATCCAATCATTGCGGTGCCGCTGAGTGAATCGGAGAATTTTCTCAGGTGCCCCATAGATGAATGCCTTCAGTGATGGCCACCTGATACTGCCCTCGTTGCCAGCCTGGGTCGTAAGACGGGATCGGATTTCTGTGCTTAGAGCCTCGGTAGTGTTGGTTTGCCGGAGCTTTGAGACATAAAGGCGTCTCGCACGTGGCAGTTTGGGCGCAGAGGAGAGGTGAACCTTCAGGCGCGTGCGAACGAGAGCATGGTCAGACCCGTGGACGTTACCAGTTTTGGCATCTCGCATCGACCTGCTTTCGTGGACCCAGCTGCAAAACCGTGAACCAACTAGAATGTAATTGATCTGACTGGCGGTACGGCGATCGTTCGAATACCAAGTCAGCAGATGTTTGTGATGATGCTGAAAGCATGTGTTGGTAGCAAACAGTCGGTTCTGCTCGGCAAACTGCAACATCCTCTTACCATTGTCCGTTCGAGAGCCAAGCCCAAAACCACCATGAAGGTGGCTGTTTGTCGGGTCACTGGGCCTTGTCCGGCCATGCCAGTCCCATGCAACAATTAGCAGATCTCGACAAAAGAGTCGCTCGACTGTCTTTCTCTTGTTGTTCAGCCGCCGACGTAGTTACATACACAGATGCGACCGAGATGTTCGTATAATGGCCTTTTAGTCGAACAAATGGCCATTCGGTCCTTGACTGGTTTCCATGCCAGTACTGCACGTTTGGCTTGTTCCGAGAGGGCAATTGCCACACCTTGTCTACCAGATGAGTCACTTGCACCACTGTAATACATGGTGAGATGGAAGTTGACCCCCGGGATTCTGATTTCTCGGGCGCCAGAGTCGGGGAGTTGGATTTCTGACAGGCAACAAATATCCAATTGATATTCATGGAGACTGTGCGCTGTCAGACTTTGAGGACCAGGTTCCAGAAATGTTCGCACATTCCAGCATCCAATACCAAGAGTCCGTTTTTTTTTTATCAGTCCAGCTTGCACATTATTCGCCCACACCAACGGACAAGGGGTGCGGTGCGCGTCGGTTCCCGCGGACGCCGTAGCATTGGTCGAAGTAGAGTAAGTGGACATAAAATGAGGTTTCTTGGGAATTTTAAATACAGGCGGGTCCCCAACGGCCGCTCGGATTATTTGTTTGAGGTTGTCTCCTCTAGAACTTTGGCTCAGGAACTTAACCACAAGGCAGTGGTGTTTGTGGCAAGCAAACCTATTTAATGGTGGTTCACGCTTGCCATGTCACAGTGTCGTCATTGGGCCTTGCGGCATTTTATAAGGCAGTCGGTGCGCCAGACCTCAGCCCACCACGCCCTGGTAACACTGTCGCTGCTGCGTCCGCGACTGCTTATTCGCAAGACCCGGAAGCCTGCTTATTTTGTAGCTAACCTTCACTGAATGCCGCGCCACTATCCGCCACCCGTGGACGCGCCAGGCAGCCTGCAGCTTGGCTTACGGGTAACGCCCCTTTCCCGGGTAACACGACGTAACCGAAAGTGCGATTTTGCTTCACGATGACCAGAGTCATCTTAGGGCGCGGGCCCAGCGGGATTATCCGCACATTAGGTGATTTACCATAGGAAGTTGAGTGAGGCTCGATCGATAAGCATGGACACAGCTACGAAACGCGTTGCCTTCACACAGTTTGGGATAAGTCATTTTTGGATAATGGCGTCCTGTTTTACAGAGACAATGATAAGTATCCACGACGTATGCTGTTGCCACTTTTCATGGTGGACGAAGTAACAGAAGTAGGACATGCAGGTATCTAAAAGACTGAGTGGGCCCTTAGGCTCAGATATTACTGGCATAATTTCAAGCGCTCGGTGTGAAATTATATTCGGTACTGCACCCTATGTAATCAGCTTAAGCTGCCACGACAACCACACCAAAGCTCCCTTCCAACCAATCTTTTCCTATTATAAACTCGATCACTAGGAAAATATGTTTATTTGCCTGATCCTTCGATATCCGTCAAGGATTTACCATCGGAGACATGAATAGGAAACAGTAGCAGAAACAAGTAATTGTCGCTGTATGTAAATAAATAAATAAAATAAATAAATTTTATATTTTAGGCCCGGAGGGCCTCGTCATTGCTAACTTAGTGCTGTGGAAAAATAAATACACAGTTGATAAATGCTGCTCTCCATGAAACAGCCACATAGACAGCGAGAGCGTTTAGTAGTGTTGGTAGACAAATTCAGATTCACCAACATATCGTCGTTTTAAAATAGAAGTCAACGCATGGTGAACTAAGAAGGAAGCAGTGAAAAAAAAACTCCTACCGTTTAAGCTGGGGCGGAGTTCAGCGAACCCCTGCTTAAAAAAAAACAAAACTTAGGAGAAAAAACTGCTTCAAAAAAGTTAAGGGGTTTAGTTGAGAGGATTTATTGTAGTGCAAATGAGACAGGACTGTTGATGAGAACGAATGAGGGTGGGAAACGCTTCTTCATGATCAACCATCAGGGAGATGAGACTGGAGGAGACCATCGCGAACAACAGATTCAGGAAGATGAGGGAACGGCAGAGGTCACCTGATCATCAAAGAAACGCCGGAGATGTGACCTTGTAGACTGCGGAGTTTAGCGACGAGCTGGCGAAAATAGCAGAACCGCCACGAGCATTACTAAGAACCATGAAGCCTATCGTCAGGGTAGTTAAACGGAGAATAGAGAAAACGGCAATGATGACTGGACAGAGAAGTGGACGAAACATCATTGCAAATATGACTGAAAGAATGAAGAAATAGACATGTATGGAAAAATTTGATGTAAACATAACAACCTCAGATACCAGGGGGACCCTTTTCAAAGTCCAAAAGTTGTGTGTTTGGGAAGGAGACGGATAACAAGGACTTTATATCTTCTGAAGTAAAGTGATTACGTAATTTGACTTTAAAAACTGCTAAGTTAGACGACAGCCTAATTTCGAGGGGAATATTATACCAGAGGAAGGCATATTTGGAGTCAAAGAAGTGAGAATGGTTCGAAGTGGAGCTTAAGGGAGGTGCGATAATCCTGGAGGAATTACGGGTGGCATAAGGTCTATCTGCGAGAATGAGAGCGTTGATTCGTGGAAGGTTAGGGGAAGAGTAAACGCAAAAGAGGAAACAGAGGCCCGCTTCGAGTCTTCTGACCCAAAGAAATGTCATGTTCGCTAACTGACATCTCTCCGTATAAGAAAGCGTGTATATTTTGCGAGTAAATACCCTCTGTACATTTTCCATCTTACTGCCGTCTGAAGCATTCATTAGACCAAAGAGGGGACAGCAGTATTCTAGGATGGGCAGAACATACATGCGATAAAGTTTTAACTTTATTTCCAGCAGGAAGAAATTGTGTGATATCAAACCACATATCTATGCAGCCTTCGCAGTTATTCGATCCGCATGAGGCGACAATGCTAGTTTATTTGTGTAGCTTAGACCTAAGTCTTTTATAGTGGATCGTTCTAAAATTGGAGTATTTTGAAAGACTAGGGGACGAGGAAGCTTGGCGGGACCGAAACACATGAAACTACACTTGGATGGAGAGAATTCCATCTGCCAGGTAGCACTCCAACGTGAGAGTGTAAGTACGTCCGCATTTATTTTATCAACGCATATGCTTGCCGTGTCCTTAGAAAACGAGTATATGCATTTGAGGTCGTCTGCATAAATGAGATTGTGTGAATTTTTTAGAACAGTCGAAATTGCGTTTATGTATAGAATGAAGAGTAATGAACCCAAGACAGTGCCTTGAAAAACGCCACTCGTGATCAGCTGAGAAGTGGAGTAACTATTACCTACGAGGACCTTCTGGCTGCGGTTAGACAAGTAGGAACCGATGAAGTCGAGGAGAGGGGGACGGATGCCAATGGCTTCCAATTTTACCAGAAGCCGTCTGTGCGGTACCTTGTCGAAGGCTTTGCTCAGGTCAAAGTAGATAACAACCACGGATTGCTGCTCGTTACGGAGGGAAGTGACGTGGTTAAGAAAAGCTAAATGACACGTCTCGCATGATCTTGACGATTTCTTTTACTAGGCCGCGAATTTGCTGGTTTGAAGAGTTTGTGTTCGGTTTAAACAGGTTGCGTCTCGGTAGAATTGGTTGGAAAACAAAATCTTCTTAAATTCCGACTTCAAAAGATCGTTCACGAAAGAAAAATGATTCCAGCAGTGTAGAAAAAAAATTTTTTACGAACGGTTGCAGCCACAATATCCAAGATCGTAATTGATGGGGGATATCGATGTAGAATTGTCCTAGGATGAGCGAGGGGAAATATCGACTGTGATCTTGTAGGGTCACATCGCGGGCCAGTAATAACTGCAGTAATAACTGTATCCTATTAATACAGCAAACTTCTGTGCATGTGAACAATAAAGAGATTTCCCACCCTTACTGAGTAAGTTATTTTCAGTGTTTCTTGAAAATGGTTTTTTACCGGACTACTGGAAAACTTCTATTATAAATCCCGTATTTAAATCTGGTTCCCGATCAGATATTCACAATTATCGCGGTTTTCATAAAACGCTCTCCCTCGCTAAGCCTTCTGGCGTGCCTTTCGTAATCAGTTTGACTTTTTCAGACTCCAAGGGATTTAGTCGTTTTGGGATTTCACACTGCTGGACACTCTCGCCGACTCCAGATATTCAACAATCTCGTCATCGTGGAATTTTATTGTGTCGAAATTCATCAGAAGACGGAATCAAAGTGGAATTTGTTATTCAAGTCGTTGAACTGAAGTCGCAGCCTACAAACAAACAAACAAAAAACAGCCGAAAACTACCAAGTTACAAGGATTTCAAGCTTTCTTGAAGATTAGCAGTTATTCAGGACCTCGAAGATCTACAAACGGCTGAGCCGTTCCTGAATATCCTGCATATTGTTTATGCATATTTGAAAGTGCTTCTAAGCAATTAGGCGTATTGCGTACTCAGTCTGCTTCAAATATTTGCAATACTCTACACACTGTCGGAAGATTTTCGCTATTTTGAATATCAGTCAACACACTACGTCACAATCACAATAGCAAATTTAACATTTTGAATTAAATCGTTTCGTCTGCAACTAAAATGGACGTAGAAACTATTGCTCTCGATAATTCTACAAGGCTGCCAGCGGGGCCGGGAATCGAACCGCGGATACCTCGGGTGGAAGTCGAATGGCTAACCGATGGAGCTATAGAAGCGTACAGCCGTAGGGATCAAATTTAGTCATCAAATACAAAATATCGGTCACGTAGCTTATTGAAAAGTCCTCCTGCCAAGCGAAATAAAGTCTTAAAAGTTTAAGCGATGAAACTCGTAAAGATGAAGACTGCATATCACCCTTCTTAACAAATTTACGAAACTTGAGGAGGTGGTTAATAGTCTTAGAGTGGAGATGGAAGAGCTGAAGAAATTTTCTCGATTTCTCCCTCACGAGGAAAAACTAGCGATGCATGAACTTGAGGGAGGGGACCTAACGTATGCAGCAGCAGCATCCCTCGCCGAAGCGTCTACGCATAAATGATCAGGCAAGTAACATAAATGGTCAAGTTGTCCTTGACGAGGAACACCGTGATCAAGATTCTACAGAAACATCTCTAACGGTCTGCGGGACTGCTACTCTGCGCCCAATTTCAGCACATGAGAAACTTTCCGAATTAAAAACCCCGCTAATTATAGGCTCATTTTCCGGACCAAAAGTGTAAAATGTACCCAGCACATCAACCACTCATAGTGGGTATGCTAAGGCTGCATGCAAATTACAGAAGGAAACCACAAATGTAGAAGGGGGCAGCACGAAGCCAGACCTGATCAGTGCCATCCCAGCCTCCAAAAGAAACCTTTCTCTCGTGATAGTACCGGAAACACACAGTAAAAAAATATTCCTAACAACATCTCGGGATCTTCCGATAGCAGTAAGACTGGAAATACATCAAGGGTTTCCCATGACCGACAAAACTGCAAAGTTATTAAAGACGAGTCAAACGGAACCCTCAGGTGAGGCATTACAGAAGTCTTCCATAAATCGGAAAAAAACCACGTTATCATACAGGGTGCTCCTGACTCCAATTTTGACAGTACAACGGAACGAGTTGCACATGACTATGATCGAATACACGAATACGTCAGCGCTGTCCTAAAGAATGGGGAAACATATATCGTAAATAAAGCCTTCCGTCTGGGTAAAGCAGACCTTGGCCGCACCCTACAAGCAAACCCAAGGCCTCTCAAAGTTATATTCTATAGCGAAGGCTCGGCATTAAAAGTGCTAAAAGGAAAATGGCCTTACGAAATTCGCACAAGCAAGTGTTTTTTCAGCCAGAGTACGAGCCGAGGGATTGGATGAAAATGAGGCAATTAAGGATAGAATTGAAAGAGAGAGAGGACCGAAAGCGGGGCAAAGGGTGTGAAAATAAAAGATGGACAAATAATACAAGTCAAGGAGCCCTTCTCTGGCTAAAACCTGTCACGATGAGGGTTGGGCCTCACGCGATAAACTATCACTAAAGATCCTAACCGCTGGACGAACTAAAGAACTTGGTCGATGAGGTGAAACCAGACATCATGGCTTTAACTGAAACCTGGCATTCAAAAGATATCGCTGATTCTGAATTATCGCTAAGAGGATATCAGCTTTTCAGGAAAGACAGAACAAGTGGGGGAGGAGGGCTTATAGTCAATGTCACTTGCAAGTTGACAGCCACAGCTGAAGTATCGGTCCCAGCACGAGATGTGGAAATGCTAAATATTATTATATCTGCTAAGTACGCCAGGCCACTGACGCTTTCGGTGGCATACCGCCCGCCAAACCATAATCCTGATCAAGACACTATCCTCATAGCAGAATTGTATAGGGTTAGTGAGAAAAAAACATCCTCATCGTTGGGGACTTTAACACACCTGGTGTTGACTGGCAGACATGGACTGCACAGAGTCTTCAAGACTACTTCAATCACAAATTACTACAATGGGCCACAGACAAACTGCTCTGCCAAACCTTCGCGTTTGGAACGCGGGCTAGGGAAGGAAAACAGTCAAATTGTCTCGAACTTATCTTTACCTGAGAGGAGGACAATGTGATTGACCTGCAGGATCGACTCCCATTAGGGTCAAGCGACCATATTATGCTGTATTTCGAGTATTCTCTGTTCTCCAAACCCAACTCCTCTGACACATGGGAAAGTAACATTTGGAAGGGCGACTTCCCACTTATGAGAAGAGAAATGTCAGAGGTATCATGGTAAACAGACCTCCAAGGTGGGGCAAATGAACAGTGGATGACCCTTAGCTCGACGTTGAAAAGGACTGTTTGTCTCAGCTGTCCCTTCAGAAGAAAGACAAGTACGGATCGCCCGAAGTGGATGATCTTGAAATTGCAGGCCGCTTTCAAAAAACGAAACCACTTCTGGAGGCGCTACAGATAAACCGGCTCCGATAAACACTTAAGGGAGCATAAGCAAAAACGTACCATTTCTAAAAGAGAAGCTACTTAACTGCGCAAGAAATAAGAGTTTAACATATTACACAAGTCATTGGGACACCCCAAGATATTGTACGGTTACATACGAAGCACGAAGAGGTCTCAGGTACTGATCCCTGCCCTAAAATCAGCCGATGGAAAACTGGTGACCGAACACCAGATGAAAGCCTCCCTCCTCTCCGATTTCTTTGAATCCGTCTACACCCGAGAACATACAACTTTTGCTGACGGTCCGTCCGCTCATCGACCAATAACTGCACCCTTACCCTCCTCTTCAATGACCTAGAGTTGTCACACAACACTGTCAGGGCCAAATTACTCCAACTTAAGCCTGCCAAATCACCAGGGCCGGACAAAATTCCTGCACTAGCACTAAGAGAAATAGCAAACTAACTATGCGAACCCCTGGCTGCCATCTTCCAGAAATCGCTTGACGAAAGCAACCTCCCAGAAGGATGGAGCTAGGCAAACGTCGCAGAGATGTATAATTAAATAAATAAATAAGTTTTATATTTGAGCCCTGAAGGCCTCATCATTGCTAACTTAGTGCTGTGGAAAAATATATACAAAGTTGATAAATGGTGCTTTCCATGAAACAACCACAAAGACAGCGGGAGCGTTCAGAAGAGTTGGTAGATTAATTCATTTTCACCAAAATATCGTCGTTTTAAAATAGTAGTCAACGCATGAACTAAGGAGGAAGCAGAAAAAGAACTCCTACCATTTAAGCTGGGGCGGAGTTCAGCGAACCCCCGCTTAAAAAAAAACAAAACGTAGGAGAAAAAACTACTTCAATAAAATAAAGGGGGTTGGTTGATAGGACTGATTGTAGTGCAAATAAGACAGGACTGTTGATGAGAACGAATGAGGGTTGGAAACGCTTCTTGTAATTGGAGAAATCATATAGCAGCAGAGGCTGTCATTCACCATTGTTACACCGCCAGACTGGCTTAATGATCAACCATCAGGGAGATGAGACCGGAGGAGGTCATCGCGGATAACAGAGTCAGGAAGATGAGGGAATGGCAGAGGACACCTGATCATTAACGAAACGCCGGAGATGTGACCTTGTAGACTGCGGAGTTTAGCGACGAGCTGGCGAAAATAGCAGAACCGCCACGAGCATGATTTAAGACCATGAAGCCTATCGTCAGGGTTGTAAAACGGAGAATGGAGAAAACGGCAATGATGACTGGACAGAGAAGTGGACGAAACATCATTGCAAATATCACTTAAAGGAGGAAGACATAGAGCTGTGTGGAAAAAAATTGATATAAACATAACCACCTCAGATACCAGGGGGACACTTTTCAAAGTCCAAAAGTTGTGTGTTTGGGAAGGAGACGGATAACAAGGACTTTATATCTTCTGAAGTTAAGTGTTTACGTAATTTGACTTTAAAACCTGCTAAGTTAGACGACAGCCTAATTTCGAGGGGAATATTATTCCAGAGGAAGGCATATTTGGAGGCAAAGAAGTGAGAATGGTTCGAAGTGGAGCTTAAGGGAGGTGCAATAATCCTGGAGGAATTACGAGTGGCATAAGGTCTATCTGCGGGAACGAGAGCGTTGATTCGTGGAAGGTTAGGGGAAGAGTAAACGCAAAAGAGGAAACAGAGGCCCGCTTCGAGTCTTCTGACCCAAAGAAATGTCATGTTCGCTAACTGACATCTCTCCGTATAAGCAATAGTGGATTAAGTAAGAGCGAATATTTTGCGAGTTAATACTTTCTGTACATTTTCAATCTTACCGCGGTCAGAAGCATTCATTAGACCAAAGATGGGACAGCAGTATTCTAGGATGGTAGAACATACATGCGATAAAGGTTTAACTTTATTTCCAGCAGGAAGAAATTGTGTGATATCAAACCACATATCTGTACAGCCTTCGCAGATATTCGATCCGCATGCGGCGACAATGCTAGTTTATTTGTGTAGCTTAGACCTAAGTCTTTTATAGTGGATCGTTCTAAAAGTGGAGTATTTTGAAAGACTAGGTGATGAGGAAGCTTGGCGGGACCGAAACACATGAAACTTCACTTGGATGGAGAGAATTCCATCTGCCAGGTAGCACTCCAACGTGAAAAATTAAATAGGTCCGCATTTATTTTATCAACGCATATACTTGCCGTGTCCTTAGAAAATGAGTATATGCATTTGAGGTCGTCTGCATAAATGAGATTGTGTGAATTTTTTCGAATAGTCGAAATTTTGTTTGTGTATAGTATCAAAAGTAAAGGACCCAAGACAGTTCCTTGAGAAACGCCACTCATGATCAGCTGAGAAGTGGAGTAACTATTACCTGCTAAGACCCTCTGGCTGCGGTTAGACAAGTAGGAACCGATGAAGTTGAGGAAAGGGGGACGGATGCCAATGGCTTCCAATTTTACCAGAAACTGTCTGTGCGGTAACTTGTCAAAAGCTTTGCTCAGGTCAAAGAAGAAAACAATCACGGATTACTGCTCGTTACGGAGGGAAGTGACGTGGTTAAGAAAAGCTAAGTGACACGTAACGCATGATCGCCCGGGTAGAAAACCACGCTGCGAGTAACTTAAAAGCTTATTTTTTAGGCAAAAATCGAGAAGTTGATGAAAAATTATCTTCTCCAGAAGTTTAGCTAGGGCCGGGGTTTATGAACGCCGCGGTAGTTATTTATGTCTGAACGAGATCCTGATTAAAAGACTGGAAGAATAATGGATGTCTTCCAAGTGTCAGGAAAGTAACCATTTAAGAGATAGACTGAAAATATATGGATAGCTAATTTGGAAAAGGTCGACACTCTTTTGATAACTGAATTGGGGATACCATCAGTTCCCGAAGAATGCGAGTTTTTAGACAGATTATCTGCTTACGAATTAATTCTATGGAGAAATCAATGTTTCAGAGAATATTGTCTGAGTATGGTTGAAATGACGGGTCCGGTTCGGATTCTGTCGTAAAATGCTTCGCAAAGAAAGCATTGAATAATTTAGCCTTATCAGACTCATCTAGTACAAATGTTTTTTTTTTCATTAAGCAATGGGGGTATTTCAATTCCTCGTTTTGCGGAGGACCTACGACAAAACAGTTGTGCAACCGATTTTGCAGAGTTTGACTCGCTCAGGGCGCAAGATTCCCTGTGCTGGTCACGTGCGAGACGAAACTTTGACGATAATTCGAAGATCTCTGCGATCCTTAGATGCACAGGCAGCGAACTAGTAGATCTTTCTTTCTGCTGCCTCCTCAACTTCTTTAGTCTGGGCAAAAGAAAATGGGGGCGGTCGATTCTGGTGTGTAGGGTTTCAAAATTTAAGTGGGCACAATTTCCAGCTTTTTATTAGAAACGACCGACATGAGTTCAGCAAGATATGCAGTGTCGTTAATGGAGGAGAGGCTCTGCCAATCTAATGAGTCAAGAAAATTGTTGATTGAGCTAATATCTGCGAGGTCATACGCATGATAGTTACGACTAGCACTAGCCTTTTCCGTAGAAGGAAGCGGAAGGCAACAGTGAATTAATGTTTGATCACTTTGGAAGATGTCCTGCTTAAAATCAACGAAGAGACGGGCAATACCATTAGTGAAAATCAGATCTAGGATATGATTCTGTCTTGTTGGGGAACTAACCAGTTGAGAACAGTTAAAAAAATTAATGGTATCTAGGAAAGGCTGAAATCTAGGTGGACAATAGTTTGAAAGCCAGTCGATTTTAGGAAAATTAAAATCTCCAGCAATAATTTTAAATTCAAACGTGGATTCTGAAATAAACTTGAATATTTCACACAAATTTGCCGGGGCGACAGGATAATAGAAGCGAAACAGTAATTTCCAGAGAAGGACTTGCTATTTAGATAAAACGGAAAGTGCCTAAATGACGTTCTCATATAGAGAAGGCAACCACCACCACGCTTATTAATGCGATCGTGACGATAAAAATCATACTCGTCTATGATAAGTGAGGAGTCAGAAATGATTGGATGGGTCCAAGATTCTGTTATGCATATAACATCGGGCATCATTTCGAAAGCGATAGCTCGAAGTTGAGCCATTTTATTTATAACGGACCTGGCATTAAGAACTATGACATCTAGTGTGTTTCGAGTGACAGGACTATGGCTATCGTTATTCATAAAAAAGAATTTGGGGGGGGGGGTAGGCATACTGTAGGCCGTTATTATTTGTGGAATAAGTACTGACGGGTATGGAGCTGTTAGCATACGAGTAGCCAACAATAGATGGTTGATAAGGTCTAAGATATCTAGGGGCTTCGCTTTCTGGCAGGGAAAAATGGGGAGAGGGTAAACCAAAATAAGCTTCTGGGGCGTTTGGGAGGAATGGGGGGAGGCCAGAAGACATGTAGAAGTTTTCAGGTTTGGGTGATAGAGGATGGGTAAAGGAACTGATAGGGGGGAATGGTGACATAAAATTGGTGTTGGGGCCGCTCGCGTAAGGACTAGTGGTCTTAACCACTGAATGTCCTGTACGGCAACTCCGATTAGATTTAAAAAAATGGACGAGGGAGTCTAACTTTTTACAATCTTGTGAGGGCACATCTGATAACTTACCATCAAACAGATTGCCTAGTATTGACAAAACAGAACCAAACTTCATCATGAAGTCATTACAGTTCTGTTATTCAGATAAATCAATTTGCTTAGCCTTGACAATGGGCTGCATGTTGACATCAAGGCATTGACTAATAGGCGTGGTCAGGCACCGCTAGGGTCTGGGAGCAGATATCTTACGATGAGCTATAATTTTCGTTCTCATAATTTTGATAAAAATCTGCTCTAAATGTAAGATGATTTATAAAAATTCAGCCTATATGATTTTACCGCA
>JAYGXS010000920.1:0-11181 GCA_036362985.1 Ligula intestinalis
AATGAGAAGATAAGGAAGGTTAACTAGAGAAAATATATTTTGCTGCCAGTCCAGATCTCAGAGCAGTTATCTCTATTCAACTTTAGCCAATCTTCTAAGATGTAGTTTAAGTGCTCTTTTGTGGATTAGCATCCAACGAAAGGTATCTAAATCTTGGCGCCATGCTACTAAACAGCCAAAGCTTAAATGCCGGTTTAGTGGACTACAATCAGAACCACTTCCCAAATGACCATACTTTGATCCATTGTTGCCTACCGCTTGCTTCTATGAAAAAGGCTAGCACCACTCGTACCTACCGTGCGTTTGACCTAGCTGATATAACTATACTTAACAACTTTATGGACTCACTAGACTGGCAGGAGTTTTCCTCCACGAACAGTGTAACAATTCTCTGTGACTTATCTATGGCAATTTCAAATAGCATTTTGGAATTTGTGCCGATCAAAAATGTTAAGCCTTATACTTCGGACCCCACCGTTCCTCATTTTCTTTTGTCCAGACTAAAGAAATTGCAAAGACAGTTGAAAGACCAGTCTAATAGTTCATTATCTGTGCACTTCAGAATCGCAGAGATTTTCGAATTAGCGTTGAAAATTCGTCTTGCACGTGACAAACAGAGGGAATCTTGCGCACTCAGCGAGTTAAACTCTGCAACATCGATTGCCCAACTGTTCCGTCGTCATACCTCCGCTAGATGAGGTCACAAAATCCCCCTTTTACTGAATGAAAATAAAAACTTTGTGCAAGATGAGTCTGAGAAGGCTAAACGGTTTAATGCCTTCATTGCAAAGCACTTTACGATGGAATCTGAACCAGTCCCGTCGTTTCAGCCATGCTCAGTCAATACTATCAGCACCATATATTTCTCCATATAAGTTATTCGTAAGCACATTATCCGTCTAAAAAACTCGCACTCCTCGGGAACTGACGGCCTTCCGAATTCACTTATCAAGAGAGTATTCAGCTTCCCCCGATTGCTAAGTTATCTATTTTCAGCTTATCTTCGAAACAGTTTCTTCTCTGACTCATAGAGGACATCTATTATTCTTCCATTCTTCAAGTCAGGATCTCGTTCGGACGTAAATAACTACAGAGGTGTTCATAAAACCCCGGCCCTAGCCAAACATCTGGAAAAGACCATTTTTAAGCAAATTCTCGATTTTTGTGTAGAAAATAAACTATGAAGTGCCTCACAGCATGGATTTCGACCTGGAAGATCATGCGAAACCTGCCACTTGGCATTCCCTAACCTGGTTACTTCACTTCGTAATGAACAGCAATCAGTCATCGTGATTTACTTTGACCTTAATACAGCTTTTGACAAGGTGCCTCATAGGTACCTTTTAGTGAAACTGGAAGCCCTAGGCATCAGGCCTCCCCACCTCGATTTTATTGCCTCCTACCTGTCTAAACGCAGCCAGAAGTTCTTAGTAGGCAATAGCTACTCGATGCCTCAGCCGATCACGAGTGGTGTTTTACAAGGCACGGTTTTAGGTCTCCCCCGTTTCATTCTTTACATAAATGAAATTTTAACAGTGCTAAATAATTCGGATAGTTTCATTTATGCTCCTGACCTTAAGTGTATTTTCTCATTTTCTAAGGTCATGGCCAGTACTTGTTTTGATAAAGTTAACGCAGACTTGCGTACTCTCTCAAGTTGGAGTGCTGCATGGCAGATGGAATTTTCGCCATCAAAATGTAGTTTTTTGAGTTATGGTCCCGCAAGGCTTTCTGGACCCATTATCTTCCAAAATAGTCCACTGTTAGAAACATCTACGATAAAGGATTTGGGTCTTACTTACACGAATGAACTTGCATTATCACCGCATGCAGATCAAATTTCTGCCAAGTCCGCACAGTCAGTACGATAAGCAGTCTTAAGCCTCATCTTCACAGCAGTTTACTGTATTCCTGCTGGACGACTGTCTTTAATCAGAGCTTATTATTCTTCTTAATAAGTTTCAATAGTCACTTTAAGCTTAATCCCGCACATTTTCTTTTCTTTCCTCTATCCTCATGCTCATGACATAACTGATTCTTTGGAACTGCTAACACTCTTCAGCCGTGGTTAAACCATTAAAAGGCGGAGGTTATTCAATGAATACTTCTTTCAGTTTAGTTGGACCAGTTGTGGAAAAAACTCGTGGCTTCAGCGGAAGTCATACACGGATAGCGGGATAGATTCTTACGTAGCCAACGCTTTACCACTAAGAGCTACGACGCAACGCCTTCCGTCCATGAAATTGAGATAAGCGTATGCACGAGATACAGCACTGTCGTCGAGATAAGATCGATTTATTTAGTCAGCAAATGTTTGTCCTACAAATCTTTTACTTTTGGTGGCCATAAATGTTTGCCCTACAAAACTGTCACGTTTTGCGTCCAAAATGTGTATTAGTACGCTGAAATTACTACGCCTTTTTAACTCCACATGAAGGTCACAGAGAAGCATATGCTTTCTTATTAACATTGTTAACTAACTCCATCAAAATATTGTCAAAATGTACAAGAAAATCAATTAATGTAAAATCTTGGAACAGAACAGGCAAACAATTATCATGTTTAAGAATATTGGAGGAAATATTTGGTCACTCTGTTATGCAATTATAATCAGAGTTCGGTGACCCGAATTATATGAACATATTGATCACTGTTTTGGTTAACATATAAATGTAAGTTCTTTCATTTCCAGCAGAGTCTGTTCCTTTTAGTTTTATTGAAGTCAAAAAGCGGTCAAAATATCCCCATATGATCTTGACTTTATCTTCAAAACAGGTTAAAGTCATCAACTCCGCGTCCGTTACCCGCTGGCCAGTTTCCGTCAGCGTAGCTTTAACTTGGTAGAAGTATATTTCTCCCTGGAGTTTATCCACGGCACTCCATTCAAAATGGAGATTCTTTTATATTTTGCCAACATTTGGATGGAGTTAGTTAACAATATTAATCAGAAAGCATATGCTACTCTGTGACTTTCATGTGGAGTCAAATAGATGTAGTAATTTTGGCTAACTGATACACATTTTCGTCGCAAAAGGTAACAGTTTTGTAGGACATATATTTATGGCCGAAAAAAGTAACAAATTTGTAGGACAAACATTTTTCAACTAAATTCATTGATTTTATCTCGATGACAGTGCTGTATCTCGTGCATACGCTTACCTCAATTTCATGGATGGAAAACAAAATTTTTCGTTTCGTACACAGATATAATTTAAATGTGCCTGCTCTTCATAAATGTTCTTTAAAAGTGCAACATGAACAAACAAGAAACAGTTTTCCGCAGCGTTTAATAGCGTAGGAAACTCCTTGGATATCGGCAAACGTCGACTTTTACCCATTTCTGCCTATATTTTCTCCCGGTTTACTGACATGAACGGAATTCAATCCTAGTAAAAAACATTTTGCGCCTCAAGTCAACCCAACCAGATAAATGAACAACCTAAAATTTTCGTTCAATCCCTGATTCCAAAACTTTCATCAAATATGTCATCGGCTGTAAAACCCGAAAAAATGAACGACTTAGATTAGTATTGAGGGAGATTTTGACTGAGTTGCGAAATTTAGTTCAACCAATTAGGACCAAAACTCGCGGCGTCAACAAAAGTCGAAGCCGAAAAGGGTGGATAATTTCACGGCGCACGGCGTGGCGCAGTAGCTCCATTGGTAAAGCGTTGGCTACCTACGGATCTTTCCCGCTATCCGTGTATGACTTCCGCTGAAGCCGCGAGATTTTTTCACAACTGGTCCAACTAAACTGAAAGAAGTATTTATTGTATAACCTCCGCCTTTTAATGGCTTAACCACGGCTGAAGAGTGTTAGCAGTTCCAAAGAATCAGTTATGTCATGAGCATGAGGAGAGAGGAAAGAGAATAAAATTTGCGGGAGGTAGGACTCGAGGCCGATTTAGGTTACAGTGGCTATTGAGACTTATTAAGAAGAAGAATAAGCCCTGATTAAAGACAGTCGTCCAGCAGGAATACAGTAAACTGCTGTGAAGATGAGGCTTAAGACTGCTTACCTTATCATTTAAAAGTGCTTTTGAAATGATTTGGATCAATTTATGGACAAATGCAACACTGGATTCAGTGAATTATCCGCAATTATGGCAGATCCTATAGGGAGCTCTTGGTGACTTTTGGCCTGGTCGTGGGTCTTTTGATCTCATTATCTCATGCCTTTTGGTTTACTTCGGTCTGTGTGCGAATCCAATCCCAAGTGATTCGAGAAGGTGATCGACGGCCTCCGAGATGATTCAGAATGGCTCGCCAAAATTTGGGATCGGTGCGTTTTTGTTGGCCGACTCGATTTAGCATGCACCCGCTGAAGATGTTGCGCGGGTAGCCACTTCCGCTGCTCATCCGTCGCAGATGTTGTATTTCCTCAACGTTGGCCTCCGCTTCACTGCAGCGCGTCTCAACAGACCAATAAAGCACCCTTAAGCAACTGCGTTTGAGTTTGAATGGGTGGTTCCTTTTTAAATTTAGACTTGCAGCATGTTGGCTGTTTTCCTGAGCACTTTGCGCTTTAGACTACCACAACATTTGCCGCAGACCAGAAGATCAATGATGGCCAACCAGTTGTTTTACTTCTCCTCTTTTGTAAGCTAGATGTCCGGGACGAGGCTGTTGAGTTTTTTTTTGCGCGTGAGTATCAGATCCCGTTTGATGAATAGGAAGATGCGATCAACATACCACGCCCAAAAATTTCATCTGAATGTTTGGAATACCCGCGACGTTAAGTGTAGTAGGACCATCTCGGACCCGAATTCGAATTTTTTGAACATGACACGAGATTTCCCACGTCGATTACGACGATGGGCACCACGCGTTTCAACAGCCGCAGCAAACGCTGCAACTAGCCGCGACACACACATAGACAATGCGGGCAAGCTACACGGAGGCTACAGGAAGCAGAAGCAACACAGATAACTATCCCTAGAGAAAAAGGAGTTGAGGCATTCTTGCGGTCGCCCCTCCTACCTCCGTTTTCGGTGTAAAGACAAAGTCAATAAGACTAAGGATGAGGTAGGGTGTAGCTGGCTGGCACAGTAATCACTTAACACGCGCACACTTGTCACAACCAACTAGTTAGTTATGCTCTTACCTTAGTTGGAGCGCCATAAAAGGCCACATTAAGAGAGATCCATTGCAGCCTGACTCTCAATACTTCTTATTTCCCCACTCGAACACACAGCACACACGTACAAAAGGAGCCTCAACATAGGGGGCCCAAGGTTTTCGTCAGTTGGCAAACCCTCTAAGCCACGGCTTTTAGCGCACCGTGAAATATTCAAGCGCATTCGGATTTATTGTAGTGAGGGAAGAAAAGCGCCGAGGTTCGACCTCACACTCTCCTCCACCGTATAGTGACCGCCTAGCTGCTCTAACACCTGAGGTGGGGCCTGATATCCAGTGGGAGCGCGAACGCATTTACCAACAGGGATTCATAACCGAGAGGAAGTGTCAGCGCCTACCAGGCCTCAGGGACCGTTGTTGGCTGATAACTGGCCTTGCATCTACATACAGACATCCGGCCTCAGATGGGTGAGAACAGCACTGCACGAAGCCTGGGCCAACACCCCTCTGAAAGGAGTAACCAATTAGTCGTCGATTGAAAGGCAGTCCCTACGCTCAGTTGCCGGTTGGCATCCGTTTACGGGGTTGAAAGGAGAGAAAAAGACAAGCTGATGAACTTTGCAATTGGGGATGGGCAGAGGAAGAAAAAGAAGAGAAAACGAATAAGAGAGGGAAAGAACGGGGTGGCGTAATAAATGAAGAAAAACCGAGGAAGAATAACAAAAATAAGCAGATGAGAAGTACGAAAGAAAGAGAAGAAGGAAGAGGGAAATAAAGTGAGGCAGAGTGAAACGAACAAAGGAGAAGAGGGCGTGAGAGAGATGCCAGGAGGGCGTGCAGATACTCATTGTCTTTGTCTTAGTAGGGGCTGGTCATCGAAAGAGCGTAGACACTGACGATGGTGGCGAATTTGCCACCAGAGAGAGGCAGGTGAAGGCTCATCAGGCATTTGTTGATACGCTGTGGCGTACAAGGTAGTCGTCCGACGATAACCTTCCGGATGGCAAAGGCGACGCCCGCCTCGCGTCGCTCTGCTGCCAGATGACCCACATAGAAAAAGCTGTAGCCGGCACGCAAGTTTTCTTTGGAGCCTTCGCCGGAGAAGTGGTTTTCACTGAGTGCGGTGATGTCCACGTTGAAGCGCGTCGGTTCCTAGTCAATTAGCGCTGTTCTCCGTTCCGATCGGATGCTCCTCGCGTTATCTAAAAGTAAACGAACATTCCAAGTGCTGAAGATGAAAGGACTTGCATTAATTAACTGAGCTGTCCTGTGAGTTCTGGGAACTGTCCTGTGGGAAGGAAACGTGTTAGTGGGGGAGTTGGGAAGAGCGAGGTTTTGATTTGCGTTCGTAGTTTTTCGACCACATGTCTGCAGTGTGTCAGCCATGGTGTGCTGGCAGAATGAAGTGACCCAGCAATTTTTGGTACCACTTTTCCTAGGTCCATTTACCCTCGCGAAAGAGGAAACAGCGCTCCTCCTTAAAAGGACTGTCTGGCACTCGAACTGCCCACGAACTGCACCATGGGCCACGATAAGATTAAGTGCCACATGACCACTGTGGTAAAATGCTTCATTTTCTTGCGTGGCAAGATGGAAGTGCTACCCTACTTATTCGGTAGCCCTCACAAGTACTGCCACTGTTATGAGAAAAGGACTGGTGAATGGGCCTTTCCAGCTTATCGAAGTCAACAGGAACTAGTGAGAGCCGCATATGTTTCCAAATTATGACTTACGAGGACGCCTGAGGTGCATTGTCGTGAAAATAATTGGAAGATACTTCCGAAAATATTGCGGTTCATAGTTTTTCGTATTGCCAGGAACTCTCTACTTTGCAGTAGGCATGGCGTTGTGAGTGTTTTTGTAAACCAGAAGTGCTGTTTCAATTCCAAGTGCCTATTTACTTAGCGTACACCGTAGAATTCGTGTTTAACGCTGACATATACGAAGTATTGAAACTTTTTCGCTAAAAAGAATTAAGTAAGTTTGTATAACTGAAGTCATTTTCATCATGATACGTTGCCGGCTTTCTAGAAAGCTTTTGCGACCACTAAGAAAATGTACACAATCAACCCGATGACTATTTCAGTGGTCTCGCCATCACATTTTGATCAACAATCGCAAGTTTTTTCTTCTAATGTATATCTTCATGTGCATGTGCTGCCAATTGCGAGTGAGTAACTGTGTGTCTCGCGGCTTACCTTCGGCCTCTTCGTTTAGCCTGTCTGTCACCGTGCCGTGTGTTTCGGTTTGGCCCAGGTCTGCGTTGGGTTCGTCGGCGTCGTCGCACCACGGCTTGTTTCAGGCATATAGACATTGGCCTTGGAGCCAGTTGGCGGCACCGGTTGTTCCATGCCGGGACTGTCCCCTGATAGGAGGGTTCATAAGATGGCATGAGGGGAGAGGAGGAAATTGTGGCTTACTGTGGAGTTTGTCCACATGCAGGCTTCTTCAATGTGCCTTGATTTGTGATCATCACCTCTGCCAACAATTTAAGTTGTCAGAGTTGAAGTCGTTCGCCAGCTCTGCAGCATGGGTTACCACCACCGACTTTGGGTCCAACCTTCTTACAGCCAAGTTATGCTCATGCATTCGCACTTACATCTGTCGGCCGGTTTCTCTTACATAATTCCGCCTCCTGCAGCCGCAGTATAATCAGTGTTTAACGCTTAAATTCTCTTGTATAGGAATATCGTCTCTCAGCCGCATAAATTGTCACCGTAGTGCGCAGATAGGCTTGCGGGCAAGCCCTGTTCCGAGAAGCTGCAGGGATTAACAACAATTTTGGAAACATCTTCGATGTACGGAATTCTGCGTCAGGAATTTGATTGGCTGTTCTCCTCGGTTCCGGTTTTGGAGGCAATCAAGTGCGTTCAAAAAACGATTGATAATAGGCGTTAGCTGTGAAATTTCCTCCGATGAGCTTTTTCAATTTGTGTCTGGTGGCTCGCCTGCTGCTTTGGGTTTCTACCTAGTAAATGCTCCTCCTTCGTCTGATTAACCAACTAAGAATCAATTTTTCAGCAGTATTACTACAAACATGAGAATTACTTATGTAATTTTTCAGAAAATACAATTTGCATAGCAACAGCATCATTTAAGGTATACATAAAGCTGACGAATTTCTGTGCATGCTACCTATTTACAAGGCAAAGCCATAATGATAAAGTGGCAATTTTTTTAAACCTTCCTGTAGTTTTATGATACAATTTAGCTGGAATATTGAAACATTGTTTTCCCGGTAGATGTTTGAAAAGGGCGAAGATCACAAGTTGAGCAGAATATATTGACGTCATACAATTTCGCGACCTCTAATTCATCTGCTAACGGTCATTGCCTGCTAATATAGTAAATTAACTGTACAATTAGAAGAGTGAAGCTTAATAGGTAAATAGGGCGTGAAACATAAGTCAAAAAATGTGGGTGCATAGTGAGGGTTAGAGGAGGCGGCAGGTAATTATCACAGCAAGGCGGTTCAGGTAACAGTGAAAGCCTGTGAATGTAATTAAAGGGGGGGGCAAAGAACGGGGCAGCAGTCGATCATAGTGGGGGGGGAGGGGGATCGTCACCACGGCAATGCGAGGTTGATCACAAGATCCAGCTGTTTACAGAGTTCTGGTTTTCCTGTGCGTATCGCAGTGGCCTCGGCAAATCGTAGGAGACGTCCGATCGCAGCCCGAAGTACGACTTTAAACGCGGTCTTTTGGTCAACTATATGGCCAGTTTCCACTAAGTGCTTAGTGATTGAGCTCTTTGGTATTTTGTTTTCCGCCCTGAACAGCCACTTCGACATATGCTCAGCTGACCTTGTTGCCAACTGCCTTTACGTGTGCCCGATGTATTCGCATCCGCAACTACATGTAAACTCGTAAACGCAGTTTGAGGTGGCGTGCATTGGCAGAGTGTCTTTGGTTGGCCTTACTGGGATAGCCGTTGTTGTGCTTATGTACAACAATTTGGAGGCGGGGTAGGTTCTTTCAATCGTGCATCTAAGCCTTCGCTTGATCAAGTTGGACACATTATCACCCTTGAAGGGGAGAAAGATGCTCACTGGCTTTTTTGCCTTGGATATTTCAGTAGAATTTTCTTCTCTGCGTTTGCTATACTTATCGATGAATTTCTCAGGATAGCCAGTTCCAAGAAACACTTTCTTGAGAAAACACATATATTCTTCGATCGTATCTGTGGAACAGATTCTAGCAGCTCTACTGAAAAGGCAAAATACCAAGTTTCTTTTCCTCTGCATTGGAACGAAACTCAGAAAGAGCATGTATTGCCCTTTCCATGTGGTTTTCCGGTAGATGGACATTTGAATGGAACCATCTTCCCGCCTGTGCAGAAGCACGTCTAGGAAAGCCAGTGTGCCGTCCTTCTAATGCTCGATCGTAAACTTGATTTTTGCATGTGCTTCGTTCATGGCCTTAAGTAGCTGCTCTCCCTCTTTAGGGTTTTTGACTATGACAAAAATGTCATCCACGTATCGTCGATAAAAAGCAGTCTTTTCTATATGTTTGGCCACTTTTCTTTCAAGATTTGACATGAAAATATCCGCTAGGACTGGTCCTAGTGGGCTACCCATGGCTACACCGTCGATCTGTCGATACAACTGTCCATTGCACAGGCACGGCACATTTTTCGTGCATATTTGTAGTAGTTCCCGCAGTTGGCTTGCTTCGAGACATGTTTCAGTCGCATGCTCACAAATTATGTCAATGGTTTCGTCCAGTGGCACGTTTGTGAACAGACTTTGCACGTCGAGTGAAATCATATACTTATTACCTAAACTTTGATTACCTTGCTCATCTACGAACGAAAAGGTGTCTTTGGTCGTGTGAGCAGCAAGGTCGTATCTGATCGGTTCAATTTGTTGGACTAGCCATTGGGCAAGCTGGTGCTGCGGTGAGCCTCTCATTGATAGAATTGGCCGTAATGGCACTCCAGGCTTGTGTAATTTTGGTAGCCCGTATAGCCTAGGAATATGTGACCCTGCAGGCCTAAGACGGGCAGCCATGTTCTCGTCTATTATCTGTCTTTCCAACAGTGATTTGACCTTTTTCCCAATGCGGTCTTCCAGTGCTTTTGTTTCTTCTTTCCCATGGATTTCGGGAGAGAATTTGCTCGGGTCATTTAATATGTTTTCCGTCTTCCTTACGTAATCCTCCTTGTTTAGAATCACGACGCCGCTACCTTTGTCCGGTCTCGAGATAACGACATCCGTTTGCTTTCCTAAATCATTTAAAGCACTAAGGTTTTGTTTAGTTAGAAGCTAGCGCTGAGTAACCGAAGTTGTTCTATATTGATAGGCGATGTCTACGAATTTCGCTTTAAGCCATCTCGCAGATTCTTCTGAGGTCGGCTTCAGGTCTGATAACTGATAATATAGATCTTCAAATTGGGCCTCTATCTCTGTCGGGTTTACTTTCCTTCTTGGTACACAAAATTTGAGTCCTAAAGAGAGGGCTTCTGCTTGCAAGTTTGTCAGTGTCACGTCTGACATATTAGTAATGTAGTCATATGGATTTAGAGGAAAGGATACGTCTATAGGCTGTTTGCTAAGCGACTTCATCAACTCAGCGTGGAACAATTGTCGTGTCTTAGATTGAAGGTTTAAAACATATTTCATGAATATCAACCAACATATGGGGCTCGACGAGTCCAACATATGCTTCGATTGGTCCAGTTGACAGCACATTTGTGAGAGCAAGAATTCGCACTCCTCCATCTTTGACAGAGCGAGACGGTCAAGATTTTGGAACGTCGGCCGTAAACCATCTTTCCGGAGGGTCTTACTCAGTTGGTGGGGATAACTCCGAGACTGTCTGCATGACCGCATGAATTCATATCTAACCCTTTCTCGGGTGATTTTGCATCTCAGTTGAGCGAACTGATCAAGCGATTTGATAAGAGAGCCCGGGAGGCGTCTTTTCAGAAAATTGAAACATTGTTTTCCCGGTAGATGTTTGAAAAGGGCGAAGATCACAAGTTGAGCAGAATGTATTGACGTCATACAATTTCGCGACCTCTAATTCATCTGCTAACGGTCATTGCCTGCTAATATAGTAAATTAACTGTACAATTAGAAGAGTGAAGCTTAATAGGTAAATAGGG